>JBBPLW010000250.1:0-16406 GCA_038089995.1 Tylopilus balloui
AGATCCATCCCTTACAGTTCCATTCTCGAGGAACACGTTGCAGACTACCAGTCGATTATGGCCCCATTTTCACTTTCTCTCGGTCAGATACCAGACTTCAATACACCCACGGACCAGATCGTTGCATCATACCAAACGAACGTTGGAAACACGTACTTGGAATGGCTGACGTTCAACTTTGGCAGATATCTATTGGCTAGTAGCGCTAGAGGAACTCTACCAGCCAACTTGCAGGGCAAGTGGGCTGACGGGTGGAAAAACATTTGGTCTGCGGGTACGTGTTCTTTGCTCACCATCAGATTAGACAATTTTATTGCGACCAATTTGTGAAACAGACTACCGTCAGTACATTCGTGACATTTTCGAAGAGTTTGCATGTTTAACCCCTCCCTCAGATTCCAATATTAATATCCAGATGAATTATTGGTTCGCTGAGATGACTAACATGGATGTTGTCCTACCCCTATTCGATTACTTTGAGGTGTGCTCCCAGCCACGGAAAAGGTACATTATAATGTATCAGATTTAGAATACGTGGGCGCCGCGCGGGGCTTATACCGCTTGGGTTTTGTACAACATCAGTACAGGTTGGGTAGCGCATAACGAGGTCAGTCTTCCGTCCTGGAATTTGACATACGCTAATAGTGATGTAGATGAATGTACGCCAACATTAAATACTAAGCATTTTGATGTCCTCAGATTTCCTAGATATTTGGCCACACCGGGATGAAGCGTGGTGCGGCTCAATGGGCTAATTATCCTGGTATGTTGTTTGGCCGAGTCAATTCCGACACATCCAGTTTACGAATTTGTCGCAGAATCGAATGCTTGGATGGTGCGTAGTCGAACACTGATGGTTATTGTAATCCACTCATACGTGCCAGATGATCCATGCCTGGGATCACTTTGACTATACTAACGACGTGAAATGGTGGAAATCTCAAGGATACCCGCTGGTCAAGGTAACCATTGTCGTTACCATTGAGACAAAATTTCACGGCGGGCAACCTGTAGGGTGTCGCAAGTTTCCACCTCGAACAGCTCACCGAAGATTTATATTTCAACGATTCCACGCTGGTCACAGTACCTTGCAACTCACCTGAGCAAGTTCCGACCACGTTTGGTACGTTCAACAGATCGACACTACACACGACCTTGATTGACATGGACCCAGGATGTGCTCACACTCAACAGGTTATTTGGCAGCTTTTCAACGCTATCGATAAAGGATATACGGCAGCTGGTGATACCGACGCTGTATTCTTGAATTGTATGTTTCTTTGTCTGCTAGACAATCTGTTCTAACGAGTCTTCAGCTGTACGATCTAAGCGTGCTCAAATGGACAAAGGCCTCCATGTCGGAAGGTGGGGCCAATTACAAGGTCATCTGTTTCAACCACATCTCACTATACCCCGCTGACAACTATACCATTTTTAGAATGGAAAGTCGATATGGATTCTCCAACGGATATCCATCGCCACCTAAGTCACTTGATAGGTGTGAGTCAATTGGTTCCATCCCATGTGTTCAAACTCAGAAAAAAAAACAGTTA
The DNA here is from genome assembly GCA_038089995.1 of Tylopilus balloui. NCBI lineage: Eukaryota > Fungi > Basidiomycota > Agaricomycetes > Boletales > Boletaceae > Tylopilus > Tylopilus balloui. The sequence continues at coordinate 1,554 of JBBPLW010000250.1, forward strand.
TATCCAGGCTATGCTATTGCATCATATGAACCTGCTTTACAAGGCGGTTTGATCGTCAACGGGACGTCCTTGAATTATACCAAAGAGCAAGTTCTGGCAGCTGCTGAGACAAGTTTAGTTCACAGAGGTAACGGCACTGGCCCAGACGGCGATGCAGGTTGGGAGAAGGTCTGGAGAGCATCGTGTTGGGCTCAACTCGGAAATGAGAGCGAGTTCTATAAAGAACTCACTGTATGTGTTCGGTTCATTTTCTCTTTGGTTTTCTGACGATCGTCCCGTCAGTACTCTATCGAGAGGAACTTCGCCCCAAACCTGTTCGATATTTATACCCCAGGATCTACCATATTCCAGATTGATGCCAACTTTGGATACTCGGCTGCAGTCCTGGTTGGTCTTTATATACCATCAGAAGGAAATTTATGTAGACTAATATGCCACATTCGCAGAATGGTCTGCTGCAAGCTCCCGACGTAGCTAGTATCGACATCCCACTTCAGGTGATACTCCTGCCTGCGCTTCCCGTCAACTGGCACACCGGCTCGATCACAGGTGCGCGTATCCGTGGGGGAATCACTCTTGACTTTGCCTGGAATAAAGGAGAGCTCGCCTTCGCCATCTTTAAAGTTGACGATGATGTTACTGGTCGGGAGAGGGACGTCGTTGTAAACCATAAAGGCCAGGTTATAGGACGGTTCAGAACCGGTGGGGGAGTGGTAGTGAGCTTGTAGTGAGTCTGACAGGCATGACAGCAGTGGCCTGATCAATCTGTAGTGTTTTGTAACTAGTATATCTATATCTCCCCAGGTGGAGAGCAGTGTATCGAAGACTTTGTTTGTTAGGGTTTTATGGGCGAGGCGATCTCATTCTTTAAACTTTGGTTCATCTCGTCGCATTAATGGGGTAGTGGTAACCTGGGTCGTTGCCATCGACCCGCCGGGGGTTCGATTCCCCCTTAATGCATTTTGTCTGCCCACCTTATTTTTCCTCTTGGTGAGTTGGGGCCGATGCTCCCGTCAGGCCTGCGTCTCACAAACACGTTCCTCTTGCGCTAGATCCGACAAAATGAACACCCCTCTACCATCTGGAATCCTCGAGGCATTGCGAATCGCCCCCGGAACGCCAGCAGACGGCCGCACGTTCCAGGAAGTGTTGCTCGACCTCACGCTCCCGCACGCATCCGAGGACGGCGTGTTGACGAACAAATTCGACCTCCTCTGTCCGCGGGGATGCCGCAGCGTCATTCTCAAGCATGGCGTCGGCCAACTGGTCGAGCGATCTGGGATCGAGGTAAGGGTCCTGCCCGAGCCGACGGGCTCGTTTCGGCCCAGATACTTCGTATCGTCGAGAACGCCTGAATGATGCGCACGTCTCAGATGGACTCTCCCGGCCACCCCGTCGACCCCGCGCTGGATCCGCTGCCGGCACCGCCCGCGACGGTGCAATGGTGGCTGGTCATGCCGTCTCCGATGGAATTCGAGAATATAGGGTTTTCGCGGCTCGTGGTTCGTACGGGAGATGATGCAGGTGCCGCAGACCCCTCCCCCGCCCTATGGCGTGTTTTGATCTCTGCCTGATAGCCTCGCCAAAACGGATCAAATTCCTCATTTGCGCTGATTGCGACGTGGGGCCGCTAGGGTGGTGTGAAGAGGGCGGCAAGGAGTTTTGGCTGGCGTGTTCGCGAGTCAAGTATGCAGCACCGCGCTCAAGCTGAGCTCTACTGCACTTCAAGTGGAAAGGTAGCGAATCACTGCATGGTTACTCTGTTGTTGTACGTATTGACACTACAAGATGGCTACACTAGGTCTGCCCATCACCCAAGCTGAGATATCAATATAAACAGTAACTTTTTTGGGGGGAAAGGATGTATATGGCGCTCACAAATATTTCCATACATCAAGCAGGATTGCCTCCTGGGAGCATACAAGGCTTCCGTCACTTCGCTCCTGCTAGTTCTTGCCGTTCTGCCACTTTGGATATCCGCTGAAAACGCACCAGGCGTCATCAACAAGATCGTCTAGATGTCGTTTATCCTGTGCTGTGAAGTGCTCATATTCATCAACGTCTGTTTGATCCTCAGGCTCGATCTGGATGCTCGGAACGTAGAGATGGTATGACTGTCCGTCCCACCTCCAGAAACGCTCCAACTCCTTTACCACCTTCCTCCTCCAGTATCTCCACATTGCTGCCTCGTTGGGTATAATGCGATTCAGAACAGCGCCAGGGTTGGATTCTAGCGGATCCGGGAGGCCGTCGCCCAGGACCAAACTGACGAAGACTGCCATCTGCGCCCTCGTCCCTAATGACCATTTTTCCATCTGCACGGAAAGCTCCCGGAAGAGGAGTTCCTGATGGACCTTCTCCCTGTCAGGCGATACCGATACCACGTACAAATGATATACTCCCGACGTGAGGAAGGAGACGAGGGCCAGGATCTGGCCGAAGAAGGTACAGCGTGGAAGGAGGAGGAACTGCACCAAGACCTGTACCACCAAGAGGAGCGAGCTGATGCCGATCGTGTGATACTTGCCATGCGAGTGGACCCAGGTGGGATAATCCAACTCGAACTCTCCCTTGGTGATTATGCTCACGTCTGCTTCCTTTCCTTTCAAGACGATTATGCTTCCATCCGCTGGAAACATCAACCCATCTCCTGCGGGCGAGGCTGCCCACGATACGGGAATGCAAATTTTCAGTGTCGCCGAACCGAGAACAAAGGACGAGAAACCGTTGCTGAGAATGCCGAAAAGGATGAGGGATGCACACAGGGGATCGTGACCGAGGAAGCAAAAGACGCAAGCCAGTATGCTGACCAGCGATGGCATGATGGCCCAGAGCGCAACAGGGTGGTCGGATTTAGGCTTGATCGCGATATCGGTGATGCGAACGTTGGTCATCGACGGGTTCCGTGCAGCGTTTTTGTGCTGTCTCGGAGAAAACGAAGTAATTGTGACCACGGCAGAGCTCCCAGTCTCCCTCCCTCTACTCCCATCCTTCCTGAAGAGTCGGAGTGGCTTGCATGGAGAGTCTGCGCACATCTCTGTTATTAAATACCCTGGATACCCCGTGCGCAATTTGGTCCCAGAAAACGCCCTACTGTAATCGGGGCCGGCCTTGCCAGCGAGATTGAAGGTGACTGCGGGGGGTCTGTTTGGTCCAGGGAAAATGGTGTCCCAAAATCTAGAATCAGCCATCTGGCCAAACTTCATCGCTACAGTGATGCCTCCAGGGTAATTGTACCATCCTGCCCATCTCCGACCCGCGTATAAGTGGATTGTCTCGAGCGCGTCGGCCGCTCTGTCACCTCCGAATAGTCCCACGACGCCAATCGCATCCAGCTTATAGGTGGATTGGCTGATGTTATGGATGAATTGGCCGAGGGAGAGCATTGTAGTAGGAGATCGCTAACCTCTTGCCCCGTGCGCGGCCATGCTCGGTCTTATATTTGGAAAGTTCCATTTTTTTCACAGGATGATGTTGTCAATTTGTCTTCCTCAGCACGTAGCTGGTGTTCTGTTCCAACAAACACCGGACCCCAGGCGCTCCTGGGTTCTTCTAAGTGGCAGATGTGAATGCATGCGTGGATCACAGCCAGCGCCGTAGATAGACAACAATCTGGACCTTAGGATTAATCAACATGTTCGCGACTGACTTGTGGCGAAAGGGCTTTGGTTTAGCTGCCACTACGGCTGTTCCAGAGTTTGAACTTGAAGGTCGGTGGAGGTTTCAGGGACCAGTAGTACCGCTCCACCTCCTTTACCAGTATGTCCGAAAAGAACTTATCCGTGCAGAACATCTGCTGGGAAAGAGAAGAAATCCACCTCAGGTATCTCACCCAGTCCAGTCATGTCTACGAGACTGTATGAAAGCCAGGTAGCCTGAGCCTACCATGAGGATTAAAATCAGGGCTTGCAATGAGTGCTCATGACGATGAGTGAGTCGTACAACAAAAAGAGAGACAAATAAAAATAGCCCACTTGCTGAGTCGAACATGCAGAATATCAGAATTGGTGGAGTCAAGCTTTCCAACTGAGCTAAGTGGGTGATAGATATTTGCTATGTTGTTAATTATGCAGAGCTAGCTGAAGCTGAAGCTTGAAGGGTTGATGGACCCTACAAAACTTGCTGTGTTGGCAGCTCCTGCTAGGAGATGGCATCATGATGAGGACCAGACGAGGATGGGAAATCCAGCTCTGGATGCTGATAGCATCATATTCCTCAGCGACTTAACACCAAACACAGTAAATATTCTGAATCTGCAGACGAAACGACCAACCATTGACCTTGCTGGAGCGTACAACTATAGTAAATGGACACTAGACCTCTGAGCGGCGGGTCAACCTCCAACAGCGACGTGTTTTGATTGGCATATTCGTGAGTCAAGTATAAATCCTATACATGTTCAGGCTGAGATCTACAGGGCTGCAAGTGGAAAGGGGGTAACTCGTTCCATAGCTATTCTGTATGCATTGACAAGGGATACCATATGCTGCAAGATAGACAAGCATAGCTGTGAGATGTTTAGCAGGTCCGGTCATCAACTGAAACTGTTTCAGACAGCAGCTTTGTTTCGAAGAGGGCTATCTCCTGGAAGCAGACAGGCTTTCAAGCCGTCTTCGCTGTCTGCTCGCTCCCGCCCGATCACAGACTCGTGATCTCGCCATTTTGGAAATCCGCTAAAGACGCACCAAGCGTCACCTATCAAGTCGTCTAGAAGCCTTGTGTCCTGCATTGTGAAGTGCGAGTAATCATCCACGTCTGTTTCATCCTGGGGCTCGACCTGAATGGTCGGAACGTAGAGTTGCGATGATTCAGGGTCCCAGTTCCAATACCGTTCCAGCTCCTTTACCACCTTCCTCCTCCAGCATTTCCAAACAGCCGTCTCGTTGGGTATGATGCTATTCAGAGCAGCGTCGGGGCTAGATTTCAGTGGATCCGAGTGACCGTCTCCTAGGACTAAGCAGACAAAGACTGCCATTTGCGTCCTCGTCCCTAATGTCCATTTGTCCGTCCGCACGGACAGCTCACGAGAAAGGATCTCCCGCTGGACCTTCTCTCTCTCGTGCGATACCACGAACAAATGATACATTCCCGATGCGACGAAGGAGGTGAGGAACATGATTTGACCAAAGAAGGTACTGCGTGGGATGAGGAGGAGCTGCACCAAGAACTGCGCCATCAAGAAGAGCGAGGAAATCCCGACCATGTGGTGCTTCTGGTGCGGCAGTACCCCGGAGGAATGATAATCGAGTTCGAACTCTCCTTTGGTGACGATGTTCACGTCTGCTTCCTTTCCTCGCAAGATGATTATACTTCCGTCTTCCGGAAACATCAACCCATCACCTGCGGGCGAAGCTAAAGACGGTACTGGGACGCGGATATTGAGTGTCGCCGACCCGAGAACAAAGGATGAGAAGCCACTGCTGAGAATACCGAGAAAAATGAGGGATGCACAAAGGGGATCGTGGCCGAGAAAGCAGAATACGCAAGCTAGCATGCTGACCAGCGATGGCACAATTGCCCAGAGCGCTAAAGGGGGGCTGGATTTTGGCTTGATCGGTATGAGTTCGTGTTTCTTCCCTACGACGCCGAGGTCGGTCTCCGTCTGGCTCCGCAAAACCCTTTTATGTTGTCTCGGAGGCAGCGAAATGATTGTAACCGCGGCAGAACTCCCGGTCTTCCTCCCTTCACTGCCATCCTTCTTCAAGAGTCGGAGCGGCTTGCTAGGAGAGTCGGTGCACTCCTCCGCAATCAGATACCCCAGATACCCCGTACGCAACTTAGTTCCAGAGTAACCCCCGCTGTAATCAGGGCCGAACTTGCCGGCAAGGTTGAAGGTGACCGAAGGTGTTTCGTTTGGTCCGGGGAAGATACTATCCCACAATCGAGAGTTGGCCATCTGGCCAAATCTCTTTGCTACGGTTACGACTCCTGGATAGTTGTACCATCCTGCCAATCTCCGATGCTTGTACAGGTGGATCGTCTCCAGTGCGTCGATCGCGTTGTCACCTCCAAATAGTCCCACGACGCCGGACATGTCCAACTTGAAAGTGGAGCGATTGACTGTTAGGATGATTTGGCTGAGGGAGAGCATCGTAATGGGGCAGTCGTATATCGACACCATCCCCTTTCATCATGGCCGGCTTATATCTAGGCGTGTTCCATTCTTTCACAGGATGACGTAGTCGACTTGCTCAGCATGCGGTTCACTCCATTCCGCTGCTTTCGTGAACGGACTCTTGGCGCCTCTGGGTTCTTCTGTGACAGGATGGCGTGTGTGAGCTACCGTCAGCTTCAAAGACGCACAAAATACGAACCCTTGAGTCGCTCGTGCCAGACTTCATCGATACTACAGGGATCGTGATACTACCCTGTGTTTCTGTCCTCGGGAGCTGGGGACGTTGGTTCGTTTGCTTCCTGCGCGCTCTTGGCGGCTTCTGTGAACAACAAGCTGTAGAGTGCACGCTGCGAGTAAATGCCGATCAGTCAAATGAGCAACGTTGCGTGACCAATCCATGTTCAAAGAGACCCTATACCCACCCACGTTGATTCAACTGCCACCTTTTTTGCGCTAGCAGCAAAGGGGAACACATAGCCAAGCAGCGCTAGATCCTTTGCGGCCAACCACCACCAGCACGACCGGTACAGCTTGAATAAAAACAGCTGCAGGGAAAGAGAAGAAATCGACGGTCTGAACAGAGTGGCCTGCTCAGAGTAAAATACACACCGAGACGAGGATGGTTGGATTAAAATTCAGGCGGTGACACTGCCGAGCCTGCGAACTCTCCACGTTCCGAGGTTGCGCCATTCCCGCTGGTTGAGTTTGACTGTTTCTGTGTTGGTTGTTGGCGGACGACAAAGCGTCGATTTCAGAGCTCAGTTCAATTCTTTCCAGGGCGTAGGCCGGTCGTATCTGACTCGGAGCGCTTACCGAACCTCTCGTCACCAGCACGCATCCTTTTCTTTTTCTACCGATTTCTGTTGATCCCTCCTATTTCTTACTACCACTCTATACCCTAGTTCTCCAGCAAATCTCGGATTCAGATCCATCCCCTACTTGGTCCCGTCATGTCCGCTCCGACGACTTCACCCTCTTCCTCACTGGCCGGCTCCAACGGTCAAAACCCGCACCCCATGCTCGAAAACAACGAGGAGAAGAACAGCGTGGTCATCAAAGTCGGAATGGTGGGGGATTCGCAGATAGGCAAGACGAGTCTCATGGTCAAGTATGTGGAGGGCAGTTTCGATGAAGATTATATCCAGACGCTGGGTTCGTACTCCAGTTACAACGACACCGTCGTTCGCTCAACCAACCTTCGTCAGGCGTTAATTTCATGGAGAAGACAATCACCGTGCGACGGACAACCATCACGTTCTCCATTTGGGACCTTGGAGGGCAGCGGGAATTCGTGAACATGCTACCTCTCGTTTGCAATGATGCCGTCGCTATACTCTTCATGTTCGACCTTTCGCGAAAGTCGACGCTGAACTCGGTGAAAGAGTGGTATCGACAAGCCAGAGGGTTCAACAAGGTGAGTGTGTTCTCGGCTGCGCGATGTCGGACGCTAGGATATGGGGGCGTGTCAGCAAAAAGTGCTGCAGTCATCCTCGTCTTATGACGTGCGGTGGACTGCATGAAAAACTCACACCATTCATTTGCAGACCGCAATTCCATTCTTGATCGGGACGAAATTTGACACGTTTGCCACCTTCCCGCGGGATGAACAGGAGGAGATTACCAAACAGGTTTGGGGATGCGTCGGTTCGTGTGGGCGTGCTCACCGATGGGCTTACAGGCGAAGCGATTTGCGCGAGCAATGCATGCATCGCTCATCTTCTGTTCGACATCCGCATCGATCAATGTTCAAAAGATCTTCAAGATTGTGCTTGCAAAGGCATTCGACCTGAAATGCGTGATCCCAGAGATCGAGGGTGCTGGAGAACCGGTGCTTATTTATGTGGACGTGTAACATTGTGGATAGAATGTTGGTTTAAACAGGGAGTGCCACGACTGGGAAGATGGCCAAGGTGATGTTGTATCGAGCTCGAGAAATTCTGCTTTGTTCGCTGAATACGCTGTGATCGGGTCTTTAGGAAGGGGGTCGACTCCGCCACGGAGGTGGCACCTCCTGCTATACCCTCCCTCATCCGGCACTCTCTTGTCGTTTCGCGGCCCTCGATCATGGACGTTTGGATCGGGAGTGTCTTCGTCCCGAGTCATACTGACCATTGTTGCTATCTATCTTCACACATTAGTCTGCAGTATCCGCATTGCTCGATCAGCTCTCTTTCTCTGGATCTTTTGTCACGTTTCCTTGCTTCTGCACCGCCGTCCTCGTTCGTCCCCGCAAACCTACCATCCTTTTTCTTTTTATAAACCACAACCGACACCCTCCTCCACGCTCCTTGGTACCCTTTCTTGGTGGGGCGTCTTGTACTGTCGCTATGCTCGATACCTTGCCAGCCATGTCTTAATGCATTCGTATGGTAATCCTGTTATTCAAAGTATCGAGAGAGTGGTCCTTGGGACGCGAGTTGCCTCGCCACAAAGTCAATCATCCTCCCTTGTGCTCGTCCTGATAACCCGACGCTCGGCCAGATTCATCTCCGAGCCTAGTCCAGGTTCATCTCATGCCACAAGGGCCTCGCTGTCGCTCACCTCCTGATTTCTGCGCTTCAGGGGTCGGCTTTGTATGAAGGCCATCCCTTTTCACCGTACACAACTGACCCATGTCGCACCTTATCGAGAGGCAAGCGCTAGGAGCCGAGGACCACGCTATCAGTCCACCTCGGTGACCCCTCTGCCTGCCTGCCTCTACATAAAGACCATCCGATATGAGTTCCCTGCCAGTGCGAGGTTGCCCGGGCACCCAGTTTCTAGCTGACGGTGTTTGCAATGCTCGCCTTCAACTGGCTCTCGACGCTCACATTGTTTTCCGCCTTGCCGGGGCCATCCTATGCTGCATCCATACTCACTGATATAGGTGATTCATCCAACAGCACGCAACGCCGCGATTCCACTTCATACGTCCAGGCGGCATACTTTTCGAACTGGTACCGTCTTTCTCCGACCTCTCGACAGCGTCTCACCTCTCCCTCTCGTCCGCAGGGGCATATATGCTGCCAACTTTCGTACGTGTCGGACGTACAGGTCGTCGGTGCCTTTGTTGGCTAATCTGTCCGCAGAGCCGACGGACATCGACCCCAGCCAACTGACGCACATCTTGTATGCGTTCGCAGACGTGTCCTCTGACACTGGCGAGGTCTTCCTTACGGACAGCTGGGCTGACGAACAGGTAGGCCTTGTCCACAGCATATCGTCCGGGCGAGATGTCGTCAGCTGACGGCGACTGTGAAGAAACACTTTCCCGGTGACTCTTGGAACGATCAGGGGACCAATTTATATGGTTGTTTGAAACAGGTGATATTGCCCGTTGCCGTGGGCGCGCTCATCATTGACGTCGTCGCGTCATCATCCAGCTCTACTTGCTGAAGCTAGCCCATCGGTACGCTTCTCGAGTTCCTTTCTCGATAGAGAGACCTCACTTTCGGCTCGGAAAGACACTTGAAAGTCCTGTTGTCGATTGGCGGATGGACGTACTCCCAGGAGGACCACTTTTCGTTCCTCACCAATAGCGCCCTTCGGAAAAGTTTCGTTGCGAGCGTCGTTCAATTGGTCAAAGATTACGGGTTTGACGGAATGTAGGCGTCTTGTCCCTGTCGCCCTCTCAAAGTTTGACACGAGCCTATGTAGAGACATAGACTTTGAGTATCCAGCGAACGAGGCGCAGGGCCAAGGCTTTCTGGATCTCATGACATCCATAAGAGATGCATTTGATGATCTCGCGTTGGCGAATGGGGATACCACACCCTATGAATTGACGGTCAGCTCGGACTTTTCCTACGTGACTTGGATGACGATGAGATTTCCAGGCCGCAGTGTCGGCGGGACCGCAGAATTACGCACATTACCCGGTCGCAGAGTTGGACCAAGTTCTCACATATTGGAATTTATTGGTAAGAAGGATCTCGTCTCTGCACCCTGGGCTCACTTTTTGCTTGCAAGGCGTATGACTATGCTGGGTCTTGGCTATCATTCGTGAAGATTTCGTTTCATAAGCACGCTTTAGCTCTTAACACTGTTTATCCTAGGCGGACTATCAATCGAATCTATACGGGGGCTCAAGGACGGGTGTGAGCACGGATGCTGCTGTCATGCACTACATTTCTTCGGGCGCGACTCCCAGAAGAATTCTCTTGGGTAACCACCCTTTCTTTTCTCCACGAAAGGGTCAATGTATGAAACGGGCCCATAGGAATACCGCTCTATGGCCGTTCCTTTGAAAACACAGACGGGATCGGGCTATCGTACAGCGGGGTAAACCACGGCAAACATCCCAGTCCATTTCAGACTTACCGATCCTCCCTAATCCAGGTTGGGCCCACTGGTGTCTACTCTTACAAGGACCTCCCCTTGCCTGGCGCGCTCGTGTTTGAGGATCTCGTGGACATCGCGAGCTACTCTTACGACCCGATCAAGGACGAGCTGGTCTCGTACGATACCCCTGGCATCGTGCAGATCAAGGCCGACTATGTCAGATCCAAGTCGTTGGGGGGATGCATGTTCTGGCAGGTGTGTTGCGAAAACAAAAAATTGATACGACGTAGCTCGTTTCCTAGACGTAACCTCCGTAGCTGTCGACCGACAAGGCGGGCTCGGACTCGCTCGTCCAAACCGCCGGCGCGACCCTTGGTCATCTAGATCAAACGCCGGTGAGTTGCGCATTCAACCATGTGCCAACGCCGGCATTCATCCTCACGACGACGACGACTTCCTTCTCTGTTCTTTACAGAACCACATTTAGTAGGTCCCCCCCAGTGCCTTGGTGACGCGGTGCATGGTATAGAATGCTCCCACAGCTACCCGGACAGCAAGTGGGACAATATCCGGAACAACATGGGCGGGTCGGCCTCTCCGTCGCCCGCGTCCACGACGACGTCATCCCAGGCCCCGACGTCCCCGACGTCCGCCCCACTCTCGTGTCTGTGCGGAGACGTCTCACCCTGGACGACCACGGTACGTTGCATACGCTCCGATCCTCTTCGGCTCGAACTGGGAGCGTCTGACTCTCCCTTTGTAGGACATTTATACGGGAGGCGAAGAGGCGGTACATGGTAAGGGGCCCGTTTCTAGGACCCGTTCTCGCTCTCGCGCGCGCTTGCAGAGAGAGCTCATCCCTCCCTCCTTTTTTTTTTCCATTTAGATGGTCATCTCTGGACAGCCAAGTGGTGGACGGAGAACGAGGTTCCGGGCGGTCCAGGTGAGCGGGCTAGATACGCCTCCCTTGTCCCTCTCGTCGTGCGTCGCGGCCTCGGGCTGACACGTTCCCTCGGACGACGCTAGCGGACGTGTGGGTAGATGAAGGGACTTGTGAGTGATCGTGAGGAGGGGGGTTGCGAGGGCATGTTCGGGCGTGCGTAGGTGGATGGCGTTGTCGGAAACGGTGACGGTCAATATCAATCCCTGTTCGTTGTGGTAGAGACCGTCGCACGTTCGATTCGCGGTGTAGACTTTGGAAGGCGGACGCGTCGAACGAGGGGAAACCAGATCTCGGCTTCGATTGACATGCGCTGCTTTTCTTTCTCGACCAGCGGGTTACGACATGGTGGATGCAGAACAGACATGTGCTTGGATGGAATACGACCAATAAATAAGTATGCTCGACGATGCAATGAATGAGAAAAAAAAACAGTGCCTTCGCTTCAAGTGCTGCTCTAAAAGAAAAAGTGCGCTCCGGTCGCATGGATGGTACAATTGTCCTTGACAGGGGGGACCAGAACGACAACTGCAAGAAAAAGTAGAAAAAGCGAAGAAAAAAAAAGTGCTAGACTCCAGTCGAGCATAACCGTAGTTCGAATCCACTCATCGTCGTAGGGACGAGGTACGATAACATGGGACATCTTTCCACTTGAAGAGGAATGAAAGAAAAGCAGAAGGAATTCCCGTACAAAAATAGTGCGAATCCACGACAACCACGACCGGCGGGCGAAAAGGATCCTTGCTTGTGGGGATCATCCCATGACGTGACTGCAGTTGACGCTCTCGCTGAGATGTTCGTTGGCTGGGTTGTATGTGAACCCTTTGAATTGGTCTTGGACCGTCTCCGACAAGTGGGAGTCCTCCACCACCGAATCTTGGGCTTCTTCGTTTGTGAAGTCGGGATCAAAGTTGGCAACGTCGAGCACCGAGTCCTGTCACCCGATCGCGTGAGAAGCCGCCAAGGAATGAAAGTATGGCGTGACTTACCACGCTCGGCTTGAACGGCGGTTGTATTTTTTTTTGCAAAAGTCTGTGCTTCTAGTTTAACCCGTCCCCGACGACAGCCACTCGGTGACACACTCACAGGTTCCAGTCGATATATTTGGAAAAGAAGTGATGTCTCTTGATTTCCTCTCCTCCATTTGCACCAAGCCGCCGAGTTGGATCGCGTTGGAGAAGCCCAGTCATGACGCTCTTTGCTTCCCCAGATACGTCGTGTGGGAATACAAGCGGGTCCATGAGGATCCGCTGGTACATCGTGTTGACATTTTCATCATAGAACGGTGGGAGACCAGTCTAGAAAATAGATTGGCACGTGCGAAGGCGTCGTCCATGAAACACAGTGCACACCATCATCTCATATAAAAGGACGCCGAGTGTCCACCAATCGACAGTCTTGGTGTAGCCCTGGCTCTCCAAGAGTTCTGGTGCGATGTACTCTGGAGTTCCACAGAATGCTGAGAGCGACATTGGATCAATGGCCATACCAGAAGTCCATCTTATACACCCACTGTTTGTCTTTTCCGTTTCCGACATGTTCAGTTTGCAGAGCCCTGGTGTGATTGTTAGATGGCGGCCGAGATGAAGAAGCGAGGACGTGCCAAAATCGCAGAGGGCTATATGACCGGTATAATCCAGTAAAATATTTTCTGGTTTGAGGTCGCGGTATACGACGTTGAAGCTATGCAAGTGCTCCAGTGCGCAAAGCAGCTCCGCAGCATAGAACCGACTACGGTCTTGGTCGAACTTGCCTTCTCGTTGCAGGTGATAAAACAACTCGCCACCATTGACTGGTGACCGATCGATATCAATTCCAGCATGACGGTGAAAGCGTAAACACGCACCAAATGACATCACCAAGTAAAGCTTGTCTGGATTCTGGAAGGAAAACTTGAGAGGTACGATGAACGGGTTGTTCACCAACGCCAAGACTGTCCTCTCGGCCAATATGTGCGTGATCTCGCCAGGGCGCGATGCGATGTGGGCCTTCCGTATGGTCTTCAGAGCATACACGCGCAAGGTGTCCTTCTTTCTTACTTGCATGACCTTGCCGAACGAGCCTTTTCCTATCACCTTGAGCAACTCGAATGCTTCGATAGTGAGTGCTTCGGCTCGCGTGGGGCGGTAATCGACTTTGAGATGGAAAGAGCCACTGCCAGCGGTAGCCAGATACCATTGATCGGATGCATGCTGAGTGGCCGGGTTAGATGAAGGCGCTGTGAGAATGGCAAGGGGGCGCGCACATGACCATCCAGTGCGGGCGTTATCTGGGCGCGTGCCATCAGCAGGTCATTTCCCATGTCTGCCTGGCTGTGTACGGCTGTAGCGGTACGTAGGTAAGCGGAGACGGATATGTTTGACGTGCGAGACACGTCGCTGTGAGACCGATCGTCAATGGGTGTGTTCGATCGTCCTGAGCGGGAGGGCGTACAATGTAGTACGATAGTTCCACATTGGATTTGCGAGATCGCCGCCCATGGCGTCGACGAGGACTTGGTTGTTGTCGAATTCGAGGACGATGTAGGGGAGCCACCAGTTGCGCTTTCGTTGGAAGCTTTCGCGGTTGCTGGCTGGACGTCTTGGTGCTGGTGGGGATGATTCGAATGCTTTCTGGATCACCTCCGGAACGGGCACGCCGGGTGGGAGCGAGAGACCGCGGCCTGTGAATAACGGGGTTCCCATCAGTGGAAGTTGGGATGGCGTGGTAGAGACGCACCGGAGAAGATGCGAATGGTGAGCATTCCGCAGCGGAGGTGAGCTTGCTGTTCTGCGGTACCAGGAGGTTTTGGGGTGGACGGCCGAGACGCTATCGGGGTAACGGATCGTGAGAGGACAGCATTGTCTCTGATGTCCTTGGGTTCTGGTGGGGTGAACGAGAGAAGAGATCAGGGGATCGGTGCGAGGCAAAGCAAAGCGTGAGCGGGGAATTCTATGCTAACGACGAGAGAGACACACTTTTTGAAGATCCGAGTTTCCAGGACATTTTGAAGGAGAGGACGAGGGACGGGTGGAGGGGAGGAGAAGAAGGAGAAGGAGAAGATAAGATGGGCGTGTTGATGACCAAACAGGCACTGCATTCTGGCTCAGCTAGTTTTATCTTTAGCTGCCGGCGAGAACGAGTCGACCCGACCTCTCGAGGCAGTGTCTCTGCCATGGCGAACGACGCCCACGCCGCGATCGCACGACATCGCTCTCCGGGGTTAAGTAACGCCACGACTCGTCCCTTTGCCAGCGACGACCATATTCTTCCTGCTCTCCCTCCAGCGCAATCTCTCTGCTCCAGACCCATCCTCTATCCCCAACTTTACGCTTGTCCTAGCGCTGACCTCTTCCCAGCTCTCGTCTCTTCCGCAGGCCGTGTGTGCTCTGCTAAATATTTCATCAGTTGCCTTGACGGTTAGAAACGAACCATGGCTGCGAGGTTCTGAAGGCTGGAGATCACAATGACTCGTCGACGGCCTCTCACCAAGCACAAACTACACTGACTATGTCATCCAGGACTCGACCAAGGTCAGCGGTTCCACCCATTTCGCAAC
>JBBPLW010000251.1:9938-25526 GCA_038089995.1 Tylopilus balloui
AGCACACTTACCTTTTTCCTCGGACTCGTACGTGAAAGGGAACTGGCGCATCTTGCGAATGGCATGGATGGACCAGAAGAAGAACCCGATGCCGGCGATGCTGCAGGCTGAGAATAGGTGCAATCCCTCAGCGACGAGCATACGTCGACATCCAAGACGTACCTATGATCGCAACCAGATCTCCGACGCACACATTGGAGTGGAGTGTGAACGGCTTGCAGGGTGGAGGCGAAGCCTCGTCAAGACTCCGAGCAACGAGAGCACTGGGGAGGAACATCTTGCTCCTCGGTGCTCGGGCTGACGAGAAAGCCGAGAATGAAAGCGGCTTATCAAGATAGCAGGCTATTGACTTTCAAAGCCAATGAAATTTAGGGTACTGAGATATCCGTGAGCGTAGTGCAAGTGGAAGAGGGAAAGAACTTTAGGGGCTTCATGGACCCAGATTATCTAAACGGACATAGGGGCTGAAGGAACCGGCGTTGTAACAACCGAACCGGCGGCTGTCGAGGACGACGTCGACGCTCGTCTATCCCTTTGACCAGATGCTCTTTTGTCCGACGTGTGCAAACCTCCTGGTGATTTCGTCAGAGACGGGCTACAACAAGTGGGCCTGCAACACCTGTGCGTACGAATTCCCCATTTCAAAGCAGGTAGGCTTCGCAAACATTCTTGACGGACGTCTTCTAAACAGCCCATAGATGACCTCGCGTACGAGAATGAAGCGCAAAGCGGTCGACGATGTTTTGGGCGGCGACGATATGTGGAAGCACGCCGATGCCACCGACGGTGCGTCCCTCGCTCATGGCTGAACACGTCGTTCACGCCGTTCGCAGCGACGTGCGACAAATGCAACCATCGAAGAGCATATTTCTATCAGCTACAGATCAGGTCTGCTGACGAACCAATGACTACCTGTACGTCGTCTCTAGTCTACCCGTCGCCCGCGACTAACAGACGGCAGTCTACCGGTATCACAGGCTCCACCATCGTCCTCTGCAGATCTCTCACCGCATGTTCTAGGTGCGCTGGCTGTGGATACCAATGGCGTGAAAACTAGTCCGAGTCGTAGCACTAGTGACGACTATTACTACTAGCTTATGAGCGTGAGAAACGGGTGGGTCGAGCATGTTCAGCACGCCCTCATCGCCCTCCTTCAACTCAACACCCATCTCTCATGTCTGATCAATCGTCCCCTACAAAGCCAAAGCCCGGATCCCTGCGCGACAGAATCGCCGCATTCGAGAACAAGGGGTCCACAGCGGCACCCCCTGGCCCACCCCCGCCCCGCCCCAAACCAGCTAGCCTTCAATGGAAACCAAAGCCCCCATCGCCCCCCGCGTCGCCCGACCACGTGCAGTTGAGCGAGCACAAGCCACAGGGAACGGGCGGGATGTCTGCCGCCGATGCGATGGAAAGCATCGGGCGTGTTGGTTCCCTGAAAGAACGCATGGCTGCTCTGCAGGGAAAGGGTGCATTTGGTGGCCCACCACCCCCGATTGCACCCAAACCCACCGTAGATCGACCAAAATGGAAGCCTCCCCCTGCAGTTCCTGCGTCCGCATCTCCAGAGGGAGACTCCAAGGACGGTATGGACGCGAGCGGTCGAGAAGCCTCGAGGTCGCCTCCACCTCGTGCTGTATCCAGCCCAGCCCCGGAGAATCAGGAAGAATCGAATCATGATGGCGAGACCGCCAGATCAGAGGTTGGTAATGGAGATCCAGACCCAGAAGAGGACGAGAGACAGCGCAGAGCCGCAATCGCAGCTCGTATGGCTCGTCTTGGCGGTGCCAGGTTCGGCATGGGCCCTCCCATCTTTGCTCCTAAACCCACTGTACACAAACCTCAGTCTCCACCGCTTGCGCCCGAAGTCAAAGGCGAGGCACGCGGAGATCAACCAGCCATCGTCAAGGATACTGATGAGGGTACTATCGCTGGTGCCGCTTTAGATAGGATGGCTGACAATGTTGTCCTTGTAGATTCAGTAACGTCACCTCATGACCTGCCAGCTGCCGTATCTCCTATTCCCAAAGTTATCGCCAATGCAGGTACGTGCACATATGATGTCATTACCATCTACTCATCCCCGATCAATTGCTCAGGGTGCATGGATGATCCTGAATCACCCCCGCCTGTGCCTTCGCGCCCGCCAGTTTCAATGCCGGTACCCGTAGGTCCACGGCGCCCCGCCCCTCCCCGCAAAAAAGGGTCCAAGAATGCACCTGCGACTGCTCTACCCGAGCCCCCCGCTGAGGAAGCAGAAGGCGTGACACTTTCTGTTAATGACCCTCCTACGAGGGCCGATCTCGCTGCCCATGACGCTTCCTTGATCACTGGAGAAGAGATTGGTGAAGTAGCGGCGGCCGTTGAAATAACTCATGATAAAGATCTGGATATCTCAGCTGATGCTGAGCGGCGCCCAACAATCCATCCTACCGGGCCGTTTCATCATTCTGTCGAGGAACCCGCGAAACAGGAAGCGGAAAAGGAGCATATAGAGCGTGTTAAGGATCAATCGATGGTTACCAATGATCAGGAGGTGCCTTCAGGGCAACCTCACGAAGTTGCCAAAACAGAGGAAGAAGAGGAAGTACGTCGCCAGCGTGTTGCAGCCAAGCTAGCCCAAATGGGCGCAGTCAACCCGCTTGCTGGGCCACCTCCGATCCCATCGCGTCGGTCATTGGAGGAGCCGGCCCTAGCGCCTGTCGAAGCACCGCTGGATGTGGAGGACGAAGTCAATGTAGATACAGAAGAGTACAGGGAGACCGTCCCTTCTCCACCCGCTGTATCACCAGGTCACGGCGCTATTCACACCACCAAGCACGACGCTGCCGGGCCGCATGTTGAAACCGGCCGAGATGAAGTCAGGGTCGGCGAGGACAATCGAGCGCCAGCCCATCGTGATGGTGAATCTTGATCTTTCCTCCCTCCCCCCTTTTTTTCTCCCTCGTGTATCGTGTCGTAGGATCTGGATATTAATGTAAACCTTTTTTTTTTCTTTTTTTCCGGTTTCGATGACAGACGAACGTGCAGTCGCGGCGTGCGCCGAAGAGCAAGATGACGGGCATGACAGGCATACTTTACCCACTGCGGCATTCTTTGAAATCCAACCCGATTCGGTTCATACGGCCCGGCGAGAACGAGGCACCGCTCCCAGACAAGAACCGAACGTTTATGACGTATCAGACACAACTCCATTCGGAGCGGACGAACATCAGGGGAGATTACAGAGCGATCCAGACGGCGGCCGGATAGCGCGTACTAAGATAACCGAAGTGGAGCACGATACCTCCAAGGACGAAGCGAAAGCGTCGGGTGAGCTGCCAACTTTGCGCATCACGCGGTCCATACCGCCACCCCCGGCAGTCAACTTCCAGTCCAAGCCCACACCACCATCGTCGCCCCCGCTTTCGCCACCACCAAAAGCGCCTCTACAGGCCCTGAGGGTGGATGAAGTAGAGTGTCCACCGTCCCCGGATATACCGCCCCGGCCTGTTCCACCGCCTGGTAGGAGTGGTACGTGTCATGACATTGCGAAAAGTCAGGCATGCTCGGCTGACCGCTTGTATCACGTGTAACAGCTTCCATGACAGAGGATATGACGTCGTCCCCTCCAAGGCGATTTATCCCGCCCCCTTCGAGGCGCGCGAGCGTGCCAGCGGGAAAGGTGGATAAGCCATCTTCGCCGCCACCGCCGCCGACGTCGCCTCGACCGATCAGTCGTAGGCCCGAGACACCCCAAATCATCACTACGCTCGCCGGACAGGACCAGGAAGCGCTAGAGCAACACGAACAAGGTTCGTCTGTAGTCTTTTCTTTTTTCTTTCTTGCGCGGGCCGTTTCCAACGCTTCTGATTCGCGCGTTCGTTGTAGAACGCGAGTCTGTCGCAGAGGAAGGCGTGTCGGAAAGCGTGACGCCGCGAGGGGATGCCCCCGAGGACGACGCGTCTGTGCGTCGGCGCGCGATCGCGGAGCGCATGTCGAAACTAGGGGGTATCCGATTCGGGGCACCGCCCCCAATGAACCCGCTCTTTCGACCACCTCTGCCTGCTGCACCCCCGCCGACGTCGGTTCCCCCAGACGAGATGGAAGAAGAGGGAAAGGAAGAAGAGGGACTCGGAGAAGAAGAGGAAGAGACCGAGGCCATGAGGAAGCAGCGGATCGCTGCCAAGTTGGCGGGGATGGGGGGGATGCGACTTGGGATGCTCCCGCCGGCTGCGGGACTGCCGCCTGCATCGGCCAGGCAACCCGTAGCGAAGCAGGAGGACAGCGAGAGCGAGGACACTGTGCCGCCCGTTCCCGTTCCCGCACCGCTGCAGAGACCCCCGCCGACTCGGAAGCCACCGCCCCCGGTCGAGGTGCCTGTCGATCAGGAACCGGTTCCAGCGGGAGGAAGAGTGAGTCGCGGGATGTCGGACGACGGCGTGCAAGTCGAGGCGGAGGAGAGCGAGATGGTGGAAGTGCGATATTCCGATGCGGAGGTGCTAGGGCCGTCTGAGGAAGAGGAAGCGCCGGCGTTGCCACCCCCCCGCCGATCGACGCAGACGGCGCACTCTGGGGAGGCACTGCCCACACCGCCGCCGCCGCGTATGACGTCGCGTTCGCCTCCCCCAGGCCGGCCACCGATTCCGATGATCCCGGCGTCGTTATTGGGACGGCGGTCGAGTGCGACCGCGGGGTCTGTCTCGGCGTCGAGTTCGAGACAGGCGTCGTTGGATGGCGAGGCGCCTACAATGTCTGGGCACGCCTCTGAGGGTGCCGTCCGTGCCTCATCCGAGTACGTCATGGTCGAAGCCGTAGACACGAATGAAGACCACTCGCCGGTGCTGGTCCCACCCCGTCGCAAATCGACGCGCAGCGGTGGACCGGTACGCACGATCCCTGCGCTGCCGCCTGTACCCCCGCCGTCTGCGATCGACCCGCCCGTGGTGCTGTCGAGCAGCGCTCAGTGGGAGCTACCGTCGATTCCGCAGGGCATGGTCGAGTTTGGAGAAGAGTCGGAGATGATGATGTCGGCGTCGGCGTGGTCAGAGGATTCGACGGCGGTGCACGTTCCTGGGGCTGCGATGTCGTCGCCGTCGCACGCAGGATCGCGCAGCGTGTCGGGCAAGGGCGTCCAGCCGTCGTCGTCCCCGTCTGCGTCGATCTCTGGGGGATCCGGATCGGGTCGGAAGAGTCTGGATCAGCAGCAGCTGACGACGGACGAGCTGATGGCGATCTGGAACCGGACGGGCGCGCGTGTGGTCGAGTCTGCGACGGCGCTGTTTGAAAAGTCGAAGCGGACGCTCGTCGGGGACGGCTCGCATGCTGGGTTCGTGCGTGCGGTGCTCGCGCAGGTGCCCGGGCTCGCGTACCCTCCCGGTGGCGGTGGTGACGACAACGGCGAGTGGGGATACGTGGTGTATGCGCAGACGGGCAACGCGGTGCAGCGGCGCGTGTCGGACATTCTCCCTGGGGACGTCATCGCGCTCTGGGACGCCAAACTCAAGGGACACAAGGGTCTGCAGACGTATACGCAAACCGTGGGGTTTGAGAACAGCGACGGGGGACCGCTGGTCGGGATCGTGAGCGAGTTTGACGCGCGGAAGAGCAAGGTGAGGGTGTGGCAGGCTAACCGACACGTCGGGCAGCAGGTGAGTCCAAGTCTGATGCGCCTGTCCGTCTTTCGGCGGCTGGCCCGCGCCAAGAACGACGGTGCGCTGACACCGAGGGCGACCCAGACGGTGGAGATTGTCAGCTATCGGTTGGAGGATCTCAAGAGTGGGCAAGTCAAGGTGCGTTTGAGAGCTGGCGTCTGGCGGGTGTATGATCTGATGCGCTTTGATCAGGTGTATCGGGTACTCGAGGCCTGAAACACATACTACCACTCATGAAGTGTACACGGATTTTCTTTTTCTTTTCTCTTTTCGTTGTCGTCAGGGTCGAGAGCACGCTAGTTGACTATGTATCGAGTAGGAGGCGTAGGCACGTACCGCTATGTATGATCCATGTGCTGAGATTTTCGGGAAATCAACACTTTGACATCAATGCGCATTGTATGTATTAGGCGATGGGTAATAGCGGTATACATGGCAGCATGCGCAGAACGAGCGTGCGATAACATCGCCCAGGGCAAAGTTACTTGTTCTTTGTTTTCGCTAAGCCGTCAGTCATCCATACCTGATAGTACACGTGGGACGAAACAAGAGGATCGCTTACTGTGATCAGCTCAGAGGGTCAAAGGTAGGATGTAATAATTACTTGATCAAAGGACGAACGCTAGTGCCAGTATCTCTGAGGGTGCGGCCTACTTGGCCACCTACTCCTTCCGAATCTAGACCCCTAAACGATGGGTGGGAGCAACAAGACAGAGAGAGGATCAGACGGACTTGGTGGTGCATCGTCACGTTTGGCTTTCTTGGCAGGATTGGGGTCGAGATCTGTGCTCGTTACTGTGCTGGGAGAATCAGGTGGAGGTGGACGCTTGCCCCGGTTTTTCTGTGTGGGCGAGGATCAGTAAACGCGCGACACCGAGACAAGGCAAGACGGGACGCGCACAAATCTGTCTGCAAATTGTTTCTTCCTGGTGGACGCACCACGTGATCGTGATCGCGGGCGAGGATGCCATGTCAGCGTTGGGTGCGATCAGAGGGAGGGGGTGGGAAATAGAAACCGACTTTGCGAGAGCTTCTTCGGCCTTCCGTTTGTCTTCTTCTTCCTGCGAACGCATACAAGATAAAAGTAGGTGAGTCGGCTCGGGTACTGGGCGGGTTTGCTTACCTGTTTGCTGCGCTGGAATCGCTCGAGAAAAGAGCCGTCGTCGGAAAAGACGTTGACGGGCTTTGATTTGGAGGATGCCTTGGATGTCGTCGAGGAGAGCGATGTCGAGGAGGTGGATTGAGGGGAGGCGTATGCAGAGAACATGGTGGATGGAGTGAAAGAGTTAAGAGTCACGTGCATGGTTTGGAAGGTCACCCGACGAATATTAATAGAGACCAGCTGGCCGAGAGCGTGCACACGACCCACATGGATGTCTGCTCCTGAGCACTCTCGAAGCATCAGGGCAAGGCTGTATGCGCGGAATGCAGTTGAGCCCTCTAGACTGTCGCTCTCCAGCGACGTTGATAGGATTACTGGGAGGGTATCAACGCGTGGGGTCACTTTACAAATCTCACCTTTACGCAGCGACATACGTTTCAAGGTACGTTAGCCAGCCAGAGCAAACTCGGCAGTGGTAGGGGTATCGTCACCGCAGTCGGGACGAGCAAAGGATGCCAAAACTGTTTAATCGGCAATCTTCCTTTCATCGGCGGTCTTTCTTATCGCCTGAAGGAACTTTGAGCTGACCCATCCACAAGACGAACGGGGACATCACACTTGGTCACCGTGCAGCAGTTTTTGGAACCCGTGCCTGAACGTTCTTGCCCACACTTTCGCCTCCCAGGCTGGCACAGGGTGAGTGCTGCGCTGGATCTGGATGACATGCGCAGGTTTTACGAGAACCCGGAGAGGACAGGAGTCTGGCTGCTGGGGGGCTATCGGGGTTGGCCACCAGCCACAGTAGACGCCCTATGAGCTTGGCACGGGCGGTATCCTGTTTATCACGTTCAACGGTCAGCGCCCTTGCCAGACACGTTGCGGTGATGCATAGCGACAGGGGCCGACGGCGGACGAGTTGGGACTTGGATGACCGAATGGCCCGCCGCGGAGTCGTACATAGTAAAAACCTTGTTCGGGTCCCAACGCTGTGATTCATTTGAGAGTGCAGACGCCGTCTGATGCTTCTCTGGTTGGATAAGGACCAGTCTGAAACACAATCTCGAGATGATCCTAGACTGGATCCCTCTCGTGGACGACCACAACCACGACCACGAACCCGAACGCGAGGCAGGAGGACGAGCGCCTGCATTTGTCATCCTCATCGCCTCGCTATCTCACGTACTTTCCGTAACCATCTCAATCACCCGAATAGCCATGGCTTCCCGAGCCTCTGCTTTTTGGACCTCTACCACCAACAGGTCCACCCAAGCCATGCACGTCCCCGACGTCGAGGTCGCAGGCGAATGCATGGATGATCCAGAATACGATAGCAGAACACCTCTGGACAAAACTATAGATCGCATTGGAATGGGTGCGTACTTTGTTCTGGCCTCGTCCTTCACCGCCTAACATGCATTCCTCGTCTTGCTCTAGGGAGCTATCAGTGGGCACTCCTCTCGCTGTGCGGATTCGGTGAGAACCTGTGCCCGTCTCTGTTCCCACGTCATGCTCAATGCTTCGGACTTGGTTCGCCGCTCTGTCTCTAGGCTGGATGGCAGACAACGTGAGTTCACCGCTGCAAACTCCTCGGCGCCCTTGACTTGTCGCTCAGATGTGGATTCAAGCTATTGCCATCATCCTTCCTCGCGTACAGCAACACTACTCAGGTACACCGTCCGCTCGGCATAGCTTCTCCCCACTAAATACTCGCAGTTCCCGACCAATACATCGGGACGCTGTCATCATCCATGTTCGCGGGGATGATGATTGGTGCTGTTGGGTGGGGAACGTGTTCCGACCTTATGGGTCGTATCACCGCATTTAATGCGACCCTCTTTTTCACTGCCTTATTTGGTGTTCTTGCATCGTTCGCGACGTCGTTTTGGAGCCTCTGTGTTCTTCTCTTCTTTCTTGGCAGTGCAGTTGGCGTGAGTTCACGCCATCTCAACTTTCCGACGTATGCTGACTCGTGCTGTCTGATCCAGGGTTCTATGCCCACAGATGGCACGCTCCTTCTTGAGCACATGCCAAAAGGAAAAGAGTACTTGGTTACAGCACTCTCTGTCTTCTTCTCTTTCGGATCTGTTCTTTCAGCATTCGTTGCGCTCTTCATTCTCCCTGGACGCTCATGTTCACCACATCAGCCTTGTGATCCCTCCATTGGAAATACGGGTTGGCAGTACGTCCTCGTCTGTCTTGGTCTGATTGTAAGTACAGTCCCTCGTGCTGAACAGTTATCCATTCATCTGTACAGACATTGTCAATGTTCCTCGGTCGCATCGTATTCTTCCGACTGCACGAGTCACCGCGGTATCTCGTTCATGCCGGTCGACATCAGGAAGCTTTAGAGTCACTTCAACTCATCTCCCGTTTCAATGGATCCGACATTACTATAGACCTCGAGGATGTATGCGACCGACGTCCACCTGAACCGCGTGCTCCTTCAAGCGGGTCCGACGAACGCGAGCCTTTCCTCCCGCCTTCACAGGAAGCTTGTCCTGTTCGCGAGACAGACAGGAATGCGACAAGCAATGGCGCATACAGCGATCCACCAACAAGGGACGAAGGCGTCAAAGATTATCAGTCTACGGTTGACTCCCCCACGTCCCTCGATTCCCAATCGTTCATGACGCGCGTCGAAGAATACCCTCCACAAGGACCCAGTGTTGGGGACAACTCCTCGTCATCTCATCCAGACGTGCTGCATGACGAGACGAAGCGACAACCCAGGATCCTGCATACACGCGATCGTTCTGCACGATCGCGCTTATCGCGTGCCTCCTCGGTGGCTGCGACTGAGCTCGATATGCGGTGTGGTGGCGTACTTCCCGGATGGGTCAAGCGGCCACTGATGGCATGGCTCGATCGCGTGAGCATGGTACTGAGTCCTGAGTGGTGCCGGACGACGTTGCTGGTGTGGGCGGCGTGGTTTTTGATGTCGTTGGGTGCGTTACACGTGGGAATGGATTGTTCGCATCATCTAACTCTGGCAATCAGCTTACACGATGTTCAATGTGTACTATCCAAAACTATTAGAGACGGGGTCGAGGGGGGATTCGACCCCGAAATCGCTGGAGGATAACCTGTGGGACGTGGTCATCTTCACGCTGGGTGGATGTCCGGGTGCGCTCGTACGTCTTCGTCACCATGTTCATCCAAGGGGGTTTGGACTGACGGTCGGACATAGCTGGGAGCATTTATGGTCGAAAGTGCGCTCGGACGACGACTTTCGCTAGCAGGGACCACCCTCCTAACAGCATTCTTTTGCATGGTCTTTGTGTGGGTGGAGAGTCCGTTTTTGGTTCGCGTTAGTTCTGTGGGGATCAGTTTGAGCGCCACGGTGAGTTCTAATTCGACCACGTTTCGTCGTGAGGATCTTCTGATTTGGGCAAGACGATGTATGCGGTGTTGTATGGGTAAATCCCACTTTTTCCGTGTCGTCGATCGAGCGACTGAACGATATTATAGGTGGACACCCGAGATCTTTGGTACCAAAGTACGCGGAACGGCGTGTGGGATCGCGTCGGCGCTCTCTCGAATGTACGTTTCCCCAGAGATCCGTTCCACGACACGGACGATGGTTCGATGCTCATCACTGTTCCTACAGAGGCGGCATGATCGCACCCCTTGCGGGTGGTGCGCTGCTCTTTATCAATCGCGCCTTTCCGGTGTATGCGAGCACAGGGGTGTACCTCGTCACCGCGTTCTGTGTCGTGCTCCTGCACGAGACAGCTGGACAGGGTGGAGGAGAGCGGGCGATAATGCATTGAACGTTGTAGGGACGGGGGAAGGTATCTAGTTTGCAGTTTACATATTGCCATGCCAGCAGAGAAGGGCATACTCATCATGATACTCGTTATATATAATCACATATGTACATATATGCACGGACGATGAGGACGATCTCTTGCCTCCCTCGGGACAAGGGTGGTTTCAGCACCTTGCTCTGGATGGTGATCGACTGTCTAGCATGAGGACGCGCGTACTTGGATCGCCTCGATCGAGTAGATGGGTTCCGTGCACTCGCCTGCTCTAGTACCCTCCTATCGGTTAATGATACGTTAACCTTCTTCATGCGAAGACTGCCAAGGGTAAGTGTCGTTACTCACAACGACATAGCAGCAGAGCTTGGTGTATTCGCACTCCCCTTCGCACGAGACAGAGCTACAGTCTGCTCCCTGCCACCCAGTAGGGGCCTGCGAATACAGGATGTCAACATGGCCAACAAAATTGAACCACGACTTACATTCTCGGCAGACTCGCAGCATACCACAGAACAGGAATCGGCGGCAGCTGCAGCGCCAATGATGACGAACAACGCAATGAAAGTGGAGGTAGAACGAGCGAACATGTTGGAAAGGACGTTTCTGGTTCAGTAGAGGTGAGGACTCTGCTGGGCGGTTTACTTATGTATGCAGGGTCGCTTTTGAGAAAACGCTTTGCCATTCATTTCCCCTCCTTGAAACCGAAACGAACCTGTGGTTTGTTTGAGGATGCTACTCCGAGGATGTCCGGCCGTCTCACCAGCCAGGCTCGTGGTGAGCAGCGACCCAAGGATTGGGCGTAAATCGTGATCTAATGCGGCGCAGCGGATATACTGTACAAGCAGATCCCTGGGACTCGCCTTCCGTGTTGACAGCCCAGCCGAGAGGATAGTTTGTGGGACCTCATGACACTCGGAAGTTTAACTTTAATGACAACTTGAATGATGGATCGCACGGTTGGTCAGTGGGGTGTTTGTTCGACGACCTTTAACGTCGATAGTGGAACGTAACGTCCTTGGGAATTCTTGGTGCGATTCACACCAACCCACAGTTGGCCTGCTTTTTGATTGGTTCGGTACCGACAGACGTCTTATCGCCGGTGGGTCTCTCCACATGTCCACCTAGAGTTAGTGCATTGTCATGACAAAGTTTGATGTCGCTCCGCGTCTACATGGAAATCAGCATTGCTAGTCCGTATGAGAGGCAGACTTGAATGAGTGGAGTCCTCCTCACCGACCAAATAACCGGGGTTTGCCTCCCGACTCATGCGAAAATTCGAGGATCGTAGCGACGGGAGCTCTCTCGCAGGGTGCGGACATTGTCCTGCGGTTTCAGACTGTGCCATAATTCTGTGTCAATCACTTCCTGATCCATTTTAATGCAAAGGCTCACACATATATCTCGAACAGTGCTGAGTATGGGAGCGCACTCTTGCCTGTCTCCCGCCCAACAAAGCCTCCAGACCCGTTGAAAGATATTTCAGCTGCGTTGTTGGGAGGGACATACATCGAGTGTAGCTCGACGAGATGAGCGTGAGCACCCAGTCTAATGCCGCATCGTCGAACCTTAGCTGAACCGATTAACAGGACTTCGACACGCTTGTTCGCCTCGCCGACAGCCTATATTCGCGTTACGAAGCGCAAGGCAATCCTTCGGACCTCAGCTTGTGCATCGTTCATTACCGCTCGGCATGGACGCTAGCCAGGTCATCTACTGCCTTACCCAACGACATACGAAGCAAGCTGCTCAGCAATCTTGCCAACGCACTCTCTATTCGCTTTCAACGTCATGGAGATATAGCCGATTTAGACCACTCGGTAGAATGTCATGTCACGGCTTTGGACCTTCGTCCTCCTGGACATCCCGGACGAGCCAACACGCTATCTAACTTTGCTACCGCGTTGCTCATTCGGTACGGCAAGCTCGGCGTGCAGGACGACATCGAACAAGCAATCAGATACTTCCGCACGGCGCTCTCCATCCTCCCTCCCGATAGTCGGCTGATGCCCCTCATGAACTACTCCAGCGCTCTATTCTCCCGTTTCCAGCACTTTGGAGACGTTTCCGACCTCAGTGAGGCAGTTCGCCAATATTATGGCGTCTTGGATTTCTCTCCTGCAGAGAATAAACCTACGGCGTATTACAATCTCGCCAACGCCATCTTATCTCGATTCAAATTGGAAAGCAACCCCAAAGACCTGGAGCTCTCCATTGAATGTTCGTCTATCGCGTTGCAGGGTATGAATGACAACCACCCAGACCGTTTTTTCGCCCTTTCCTGTCTGGCGACTGCGTTCATCAGACGTTTTGAATGGCACGGTAATGCCGAAGATCTGCAGATGGCGGTGAAGAACTTTGAATCCGCGCTGGAGCTCCAGTCTACTGAAGACTCGTCGCAGTTAACGGCGTTTAGTGACCTAGCGGATGCACTCGTGATGCGTTATAGGCTTCAGGGCGACCTCGCTGATCTCGATCACGCGATCGAACATTACCGCACCACCCTTAACCTCGCTTCCCCCGATCATAAAGATAAAGGGATCTTCTTGGATAATCTTGGGAATGCCTTGTTCCTCCGCTCTTCCAGATTGGGAGGTTTGGGCGATCTGGAGGAGGCCATACAGAAACACTTTTTCGCGTTGGAGATTCATTCCGTGAATGTACCACGCCGCGTCATCACGCTCGAGGCACTGGGCGCATGCCTGGACGTTCGTTTCGAACAATTCCGCGATCCCGAAGACCTTCATACGGCGATTGACCTCTACAATGAAGCGCTCGTCGAGACATCGCCAGACGACCCCAATCGTGCAGCCATTCTCAGAAAGAGCGCAAACAGTCTGGAGACGCGTTTTAGGATATACGGAGAGATGGACGACTTGGATAGGTCCATTTCCTATTGCCGCGAAGCACTCGAACTGCTATCCCCTGATCATTCAGATCAAGCAAAATCATACCAAGCGCTTACGTCCTCGCTCCTACTGCGCTTTGAAGAGATAGGCGACGAGTTTGACCTCGATGAAGCCTATATCTACTGCAGCACCGCCTTGAACGCGCAGAATGTATCGGACTCGGTACGAGCAGCCTGCAATCTATTGCTCGCCCGTATCTTGAAGTCGCGGGTTCTTCCCTGGGAAGTCAAGGATATCGAGCCCATATTCCAACATCTCCGCTTCGCCAAGGACCTCTGCACACTGGGCCACCCGTTGATCGCTGACATCTATTCGGAACTCGCGTCGGCTTTCTACCTTCGCTCTCTCGTCGAACAGAGTCCCTCTGATCTCAACGAGGCTTTTGGATATCATGAGCTCAGTGTGAGCGTCACCGGTGGCCCATCGTGGCCTGCGCTTCGTGCATGTCTTCAATGGGTTAGGAATGCAGAGACGTACGGTCGCCGTTCGGGGATCGAAGTATACCGCAGCGCACTCCGTCTAGTCCATCGCCACGTCCTCGCAATGCGCTCTCCTGAGCTCCGACAGTGTCTAGCCAGGAGATATAGTGCCAATTTGGCGTACGATGGCGCCTCTTTCGCCCTGCGTTTCCAGGAGCCGATAGAGGCGATCGAAACACTAGAAGAGGGTAGATCCATTCTGTGGTCCCAGCTGGTGCGGGCCCAGACGTCCTTGGACGAGCTGCGACTCACGGGAGAGCACGGAGCATCACTGGCGGACGACTTTGAGCGTCTCTCGTTCCAGCTTGAACAGGTCCCTAGACTCTCAAAATCTTCCAAGGACATCAAACCCTTGCTGAAAGAAAAGGAGTCGATCGTGGAGCAGATCCGGCGCGTAGAGGGCTTCAAATCTTTCCTCAAGCCTACCCCTTTCTCCGAACTCGATAGAGCTGCATTGGATGGTCCAGTCATCGTTCTCAATGCCGGTGAACATACATGCGATGCTCTCATTTTGCAGTTCAATACACTGCCCATGCACGTCCCCCTTTCACACATGACATCCAAGGATGTGTCGCAAATGGCGACACGCTTCCGGGAGCTGACCACGGATCTCGTTACCAGTCACAACCACGCAGCCCTGGAGGATCTGTTGTCAGACCTTTGGGATCTCATCGTCTTTCCGATCCTCCAACATTTATTACCCCATATCCCCAGGGGTTCCCGCCTCTGGTGGTGCCCAGCCGGCGCATTCTCGTCGATACCTCTCCATGCTGCAGGGCCATACAGGAAAGGCGAGCCGAGCTTATCCCACATATACGTTTCCTCATACACGCCCACGCTCCAAGCCCTGATACGTGCCAGAGCCCGAACAAGTCTCGACGCCCCACGCTCCCGCCGGACGAGCATGGTCCCGGGCTTTCTCAAGGTCAAAAAGTCGAAACAGACGTTCGCGGCCGCCTCTGCTGCTTCCACCGCCTCTGCCGCAGCCGCAGCCGGCGGCCCGCCTGCGAGCCCGATCCCCACGGTCGTCGCCATCGGGCACACGGCGCCGGACGAGACGTGCGAAGCGCTCGGGCTGCTGCGCAACCGCATTCCACCGGGCGTGCCGTTCCGGCGCGTCGAGGGCGAGGATGTCGCCGTAGACGCCGTCCTCGCGGCCTTTCGCGAGCCAGTGTGGCTCCATCTCGCGTGTCGTGCATCGTCGTCGTCGTCGTCGCTGGATGGCGCGGCCCCGCCGCCGCCGTGCCGCTCGGGGTTCGTGATGCGAGACGGCGTGCTGTCGCTGCACGACATCGTCAAGGCGCGGCCCCAGGCCGAGTTCGCCTTCTTGGCTGGCAAATGTGAGAGAGGGGAGGATGCGGGGGTAGAAGAGACGATGCATCTGGCTGCTTCGCTGCAGTATGCAGGCGTCCGGAGTGTCGTCGGGACACTCTGGCCGGTGGAGGACGGAGTCATGTGGCGAGTGGCGGCTGCGTTCTATGAGGAAAGCATTCTGAAAGCAGGAGGATCGACGCAGTATACCAACGCTGCACGATCGCTCAATGAGGCGCTGAAAGCGGTGGGCAAGGAGCTGCCTTTGGCGCAGAAAATCGCGTTTGTGCATATTGGTGCTTGAGATATAGATCTCCTCTTACTTATTAGATACGTATTTTGTGGACCTTACTGTAAAACTTCAGACTGTTGGAAGAGTCAATGATACCATTC
>JBBPLW010000252.1:0-25249 GCA_038089995.1 Tylopilus balloui
GTTCGAGTTAGTCTGTATACTTCGAGACGTGCATCTTGACCATTGACCTTCGAGGTACTTCTGGGGAAGCGCTGTAAGCGCATTCGGCATGGACATGGGGCCTGCATTCAGGTTAGAACGTTCTCACTTGGACGGCGATGCGGGGAGATGTTATTTGTTTGCTTGCGTCACTTGCCGAGCGCAAGAACGGTTCACGCTGTGGACCGTCCGAGTCGATGTTCTTCCGCCTCCATGGCACGACGCACATAACGATGTGCGGTATGTACCGGTCAGATCGAGCAGGCAGAGCAGGGTTCTGGATCGACGCTGTCCGCTCATCCGGCGATCGTCTCGTTGGATGGATCATAGAAGGGGGTGGTGGCATGCCACATGAACAGATGAATCTGTTCATTCTTCGGTGTTATCAAAGGAAAGGGCATTTTTCAGCCACTCTTCCGGACCTCCCCCCAGAGTTCCCCTGAAGCCAGAACGCCCAACTTCGGTAAGGTGCCTGTCTCGTTCTTCCCAAACTACCGTTCTCGGGGGGTTACCGTAATTGCATATGGAGCCTTTCTCGTCACGCACCGAAGACTCTGTCTCGATAACTTGGTCGCAACCCAAGTTGGAAGCAATGCAGGGCCTGGTGTTCCCGTTCCAGATGTAGTGCAAGCCCGTATACATGAATCCTACCTCATAGTATGAGCCACGTGACCTTTCTTCGGATCCTTCCAGCGACCTGGACGTTCGCCCAACTCTCAGGTTCTCCGACGAGCATCCCTCCGATTGTACTTACTTATGCTGGGGCTTCGCCTTTCCGCCACTAGACAGTTCGGAATTCCTCACGAATGTTTGCTCGAAAAGTATGCTCTCTGATGGCACTTTTGAGCGGAATTTGATCCGTGATGGTTTCCATGCACATACGTCGACCACTCTCTCTTCACGTGGTCCAAAGATGCTCATGAACAACAGCGTGTTCTCCACACCTGCTTCCAATAACAACCCTGGACAGGACCGCTCATCTCCAGGCGTACCATATCACGGGCTGCTCTTATCTCACAAACTCGTTTTCGGAGGCGGTTGCAATGAAACGCAAATTCTAGCGGTTAAATTAGGATGTATCGTGCACGTTCCGTTGTCTTTGGACATCGTTGACTTTCTGCAGTGTCTGGGTCGGGTGGTACTCAGAAATAGACGTGTACAGGCCAAATGACGAACAACTCTTTGTGTTCCGACTAGGTTGTATTCACCGCAAGTTCCTCGCCTGGCAACCAGGGCTCAGACTATTATCTGTCGCACAAAGCGCTCTCTATTCCTCGGCGAGATGCGCCTTAGATTTCGAAGCGCATCGCAAGTCCAAGTTAATTGACTCTGGTTCTGGGCGTCGAGCACAGTCACGGTTACCCAGATACGTCACCGGTTACTCTAACATTTTTCACCGAGTGCGTTTCAGGCTTGGTGTTCCCTTGGCAGCTCTTCGGGGCATGGCGCATTGTGCCCGTGGGATCAGGGACGGAGGTTCTGCATAGGTAAAGCAAAGTCTTGGACTTGGATGTTGCCTTGTTCATCTTCTCGCCAAGTAGGCCAGGTGCCGACATCCACGGTACCCAGGTTCGAAACCCAGATTCTGTAGATCCAGCGCGTACCTGCGGTCTATGGGCACGTATGATTTCTCTTGCCTCCTCGACTGACTGTTATCATCAGTCATAATGGTTTTCGCCCTTCGGGTCGTTTTGCTTTATTTTATTTTCCCGTTTACACTTGGAATTGAAACCTCCAGCGGAAAGAACTCGGCCTCCCACGGTTGCAGAATTATGGATTAACCCATTTAACCCGCGTTTTTAAGAACCTCTGTTATGGACGCGAACTGCGTCGAGATCGACTGGCTTTCCTCTCCTCTCTCCGGGGGTGCTCTCAGAACGCGGTTGGTTCGCCATTATATCGAACTGAGGGATGGCCGGGGGGATACAGATCGCCAACCAATTTGTTCGCCGATCAGTCCAGCGACGGCGACGGTTCAAGTGCGATACATGCTGCATAGATCAAATAAATACACCCCACCGACCAGGTCGCGATGATTCTCCCAAATACTTGACAATGAATCTCAAGGCGCCACGGTGTAGCGTCAACCTCCTAGTTGCCTCTCCCGCTCAAACGGCCTCACGAGGGAGGCATACTCCCACCGACCTCTCGGTGCCGTCCTCCGACAAGCTCGGGCCGCTGTAATGACCTCGTTCTTTGTAAATCGTGTTCATATCATGTTTATGATGTACATCACGAGCATTCATTATTCATCGATCAGGACGGTAATAAAGAAAATGTTTGAAGTGTGCGCTGGTCTGTCCACCCATGGGCCAAAGATCGAAAACTGCACCTTTGCAACTCACCGTCCACACGGGCGCGTCTGTCTGTCAGGATCGGGTGTGTGCCATGTGCTCGAGTGCGCACCATGGCGTACATGTGGACTCGGTAGCAATCGCGACGAGGAGTAACGTGATCGGCCTTGAGGACCATAAGCTCGATTAGCACGTACACCAGCATGCCGTATAGGCCGTGATCGCGCCAATGGCACTGCAAGCCACCCTCCATCCTGTGTTTACGTTCGCCGATACGGGGCTGTTGTGTCAGTGACAGATGCCAGGGTCCACTCGGTGTCATAGTTGCTTGGTGTTCGTTGGCACACGTTGATCCGGGCGACGCTCCAGATTGAGGTACACCGTCTTATCATCACTATCAGAGTGACGTCGGTCGGGACGCCGCGACATCCGGGCGGTGGGTCGACATCAAGTTTCGTGTTTCAGGACCACAAAAGAGGATGTCCGCGATATGCCCAAAATCAGAATGTGCGTTTCTTGTGCATAGCCTGGTGAACCGATGGGTATGAAAGTTGCCTAAAAAGTAGTGACTGGCATCCCAATATCGACTGTCATAAATCCACAGGAACTTGGCCCTAGCCACTGGCAAGACGGCCGCGCGGTACAAAGCCAAGGCGGGGTTGATGAGATCCGGTGAATAAGCTCAAGTACCGAGCCGGAAGTTAGCCGCCCCAGTTCGATGATGTACCGCCTCGTCGTTACCCAAAAGACAATGGCTACAAAAAATCAGCGGAAAAACACGGGGGGAAATTAGGGGCGCTATTGATGGACCTCACGAACTGGCCCGTGCACGCACACGACCACGCCCCGTTTATAGGTGGCCATCGAAAGGCGAGCCGTTGGAGTCAGCGTGGAAGTCGCATGCCAACGTAGCCACGCGGAAACAGGGTTGTAGTAATACCAATGGCGTCGGAAGGTAGACATGGGACGAGATTTCTGTTTAGAGAAAAATGCTGTGAGGCGTTGATTTATGAACCTAGACCACGACTCGGGCATGGGGTAAGAGACGTGGTGTGTCGATATTTATTTCTCAGCCAATGCTGCTTGGCCGCCTATTAGGGACAGCTGAGTGGAATAAAAATAGTACGTACCGCTGAATGAGCCCATCAGTTCATTTCTAGAAGGGTTAGTAAGCCGGGGATTATTCCAGCGTGCAGGAAACAATAAAAGTGGCCTAGTCACGATGAGTAACATCTGCGTCAGGGACCCTGATCGCTCTTGCGCGTGATGATGCCGCACTCGACGAGCATTGTTCTCGTAACACAGGAGTGGGTCGTCGGCAAGACTGGCGTGTGGCGTCAGGTGGGTAGGGTGCTGTGCCATCAGGGAGGGAGACGCTGTGGAGATGGGCGGTGCAGATCGAAGCGCGCAGCGGGGCGAACTGGTTCGGTGGGATTGAATTGAATGGATAAAAGTGGCCATCAATGCGCCCGTTTGAGGCCAGCTGGGAGTCTCGCAGTTCCTGATGGTTTCCAAGCCACCAGGCTCTCTGGCCCACACCCCGCCCATCCCACGCCCAGTCTGTGGGTGGTACGGTGGGTATCTGGCGCGATCCTGGGTGCGCCACGGAGCGAGGTCGGGGCTCGGTGGGTGGGAGGTCCGATATAGTTTTGGCAGGCCATCAACCGTTGAGGTTGTTTGTCGATGCTTATCCACGTGCCGTAAAGCCTACACAACAAGCCCATAAGAGCCTTCGAAACACGACCTCTTCGTGTTTAATTCCCCCCCCTCAGCATGATGTCCCTCCTACTCCCAAACCATCCCCCAGCCTTCGCCCCCCACAAGCGACTACGCCGCACAGCGACCGCAGTGCTTGCCGGTGCCTTCGATCTACGTCCGCCCAGGGATGTCCTCACAAGCTTACTCAACGGCGTCGGACCCTACAAAGAGGTGGAGAAGGACGAGAGTATGCGTAGGAGCAGGAAGCGCGACAGGGAGAAGAAAAGGAAGGCTGTGGCAAAACTCTCCGACAAAAAGCCGGCTGCCGACCACACCACCAGATCCGCCCCCGCCCTCCCCGTGCCGTCCGTACCCACCCAGACCGTCAGTGCCCCCACCATACAGCCCTCTTCCTTTTGGCGCGCCCGTGGCACCAGCCATCGCCCCACCATACACATCGCCACGATGCAACGATCCGTCTCGGTCACGCCTCCCCCTATGGCTTCCTCTCCAAGGTCAACGCCGGGCCCATCCGACTGGTCGACGACGTCTAGAACATCCTCCAAGCGTCCCCGCACCCCCGACGATGATGCACATGCCACAGAACCCGTAGTCGCCTCACCACCGCCCCATCAGAGGAAGAAGCGAGTGGCCGTCAGAAAGGGCTGGAAAGGCTGGGTCGAGGGCTCACCC
Source organism: Tylopilus balloui (assembly GCA_038089995.1). NCBI lineage: Eukaryota > Fungi > Basidiomycota > Agaricomycetes > Boletales > Boletaceae > Tylopilus > Tylopilus balloui. The sequence goes on from JBBPLW010000252.1 coordinate 4,704, forward strand.
CCGCCATCAGAAAAGCTGATCAACTTGGATGCTGTACCCATACTTCAAGAAAGGCGCACTCGAAGTGGCAAAAGCTTCGACGCGATCGGGGTCGGCAAAGACAGCTGGGTGTAGGCCTGTGAGTGACCACATTCCTTGGATGGATCGGTGGAAAATACTGGTTAATCCGCACGCTGCCACAGAGCCCCATTTGAATGCTTGCAGCTCCGCCTTGTTGCCGCTAGCCACTGGCCCTTGCCTGATCGAAAAATAATGTTTCCACGCCCGCTTCGCTCTCTGGCCGTCTCGCTTACTGTATAACATGCACCGCACCTCGAACCCCCTCACCCGTCACACCAGCACGCGTATTTTACCCGTCACTTCGTTCGGCTTGGTTTCGTATGTTTTCTTTATTAGTGTTACTGTAGGCTGCACCTTCACTTATCGATTTATGTTGCTACAAGTATTCCCTGCATCGCACTGCTATCTCACTAGGCATAGACACACTTGTTTTCTATTGGAATACTATGATCCCACGATGATCTTGATACATGCTGTGAGCGTTCCTGCCTTGATCCCACACCATCCACCGGGCGGTCTTTCTCCCCACCCTTGTATGTAACAAACGGAGGCAATTGAATTAGACTTAAACAGAGGCAAATAGCGCCTTCGGTGTCATTATCACGCGTCCTTGTCATCCTTCCTTTCCACGACCGGCGCAAAGTGAGGCATTGATTCTACACCCTGTCCGTCTTCAAGTCGTGCTGGTTTGATCGCTGCACATTCCATCATGTCGTGCATAAACTCATTTACCGCGAATTCCCTTCCCAGGAAATCCCCGACACCGCTATCTTGTCCTCAACATGCTCTCTTTTGTTCCTTTCCCTGCCCTGCCAACTCCGCCGTCATGGTTCCCGGGTCACATGAACCGGTTCACGAAGCAGCTACCTGCCCTCTTATCACGTACAGACGTCGTGCTCGAACTCAGAGATGCCCGTCTGCCGCTCACCAGTATCAATCATAATCTCGAGAGTGAGTCTGATCCACTTCTCCCTTCAGGTTATCTCCCCCGTCGAAATCGAGAAGTGGGCATTTTATCAAATGGCCAGTGATCCTCTCACGCTGCCATGCCTAACCTTGGCTAGCACTGGATGACCGGCCCCATGATGATGCCAAAGTTCCATTCTCAGAAGCCGCCCTAGTCTGTCACGTTTTGGGGTGGGTGACTAACGGCGAGTTTCGTTTGTTCGGCAGGGGCGATAAGAAAATGGAGAGCGGAACGCGGTCGAGACACTTCCGTAATGACGCCAGTGTCTACTAGTCCCACGGCCCCGATGGTGCCAGGATATGGAGGCACGGTATGTGAACGGATAGTCGTTCTAAATAAACACGACTTGGTCTCCGAATGGGGCGTCGAGGTCCGTCCCCGTTTGCTTCCGCCCATCCCCCGTCGGGCCTAATATAGTCAAAGCCGTTCCGCAGAGCCATGGCAACTCGCTTTCCGGATCAGATAGTCCATTTCGCATCGTGCAATAGATCCCGGGACATCAAAATGCTGAGCGAGTTGCTCGTAAGTATGTTGCATTTTCATACAGGCCTTGCCCGTCATGTACTCAGCAAGTGTGAATGATGCCGTTTTTTACGTGTGAATGCAGACATTGCCAAGACCAATCCGCATGCAACAGAAATGAACGTCCTTGTCGTTGGCATGCCAAACGTTGGAAAGTCCACCTTGCTGAATTCTCTGCGAAGTTTTGGGATCGCCGGCCGTACGTCGCATTGTCCCTGCCTTCTCCGCGTACCAGCTGCCGAGTCCTCTTGAACTTTTACCGCAGGGACTGCCAAGGCATTGCAAACATCTGCACAACCTGGCCACACACGCACTTTATCCACTCGGTTAAAGATCTCGGAAAATCCGCTGATTTATTCCTACGACTCTCCCGGAGTCATGCTTCCATTTCTTGGAAGGGGGGAACAAGGTGCCGAACGAGGCGTTAAGCTTGCATTAATCGGTAAGTCAAAAAGATCCGCAAACATCCAGGCCAATCGTAAGAATATAACCATAACACAGCCGGTATCAAGGAGAGTTTGTACGACGTAGAAGCTCTTGTCAACTATCTGTTGTATAGATTGAATATTCTAGATCTAGTCTGTAAGTGGGTGTTCGCCCTGACCCCGTTCATCTTTTCAGCACTGACGCGTTTCTCGTCGACTGGCTTGTCTGTACACAGCACCAGCGTACCTTAAAGTCCTGCCAGAAGGTTCGGAGCCCACGACAGATGTATACGTCTTCCTCGAGCAGTTGGCTGCGCGACTCGGCATGCGTATACGAGGCGGGGACGTGAACACCACGCGGGCCGCGAAATGGTTCGTCGAATGGTGGCGACGGGAAGGCAGCCTGATTTCCGCCACCTCCGCACCACGGCCGATCGAGCGGCGCAACCCGCGCGTCGTCTCGCATGGCGCTGACGATGCGACGTACCTGTCCGTGCCCGTCCGCCGCGGGTGGGGATTCGATTTCGAATGGACCGTCGGCGACGGGGCGTTGGCTGATTCAGAGCAGGGCGGCAGAGAGAACGTGGAGCAGAAGATGGGAGCGTGTATCGACGCGTATATGCGGACGGCGGCGGCACAGGAGGAGGGCGGGGAAGTGAGTCGGACACAGGAGAAGAAGCTGGCCTGGGAGGAAAAGCTGGCCAGGAGGGCCGCAAAGAGCAAGGCGAGGATGTCACGCAAGAGCGGGTGATTGGGATGTAGAGTGGCGCAGGGAAGGCTGGGGCTGGGATTTCATGTGGCGTTTGGGCGTCCTGGGTATGTCTACTTGAGACTTTGTTTCTAGGAGATGAATGATGATATTTTTTTTTCCGCTAGAACACGGTTTGCCAGACTGAATGATCTGTGGCAAGGCTAGATTGGGCAAGCATCACTGGAGCCTATAAAACTGCACTGCGGGAAGGGTGGGTCTACTATAGGCCTAGGTTTTTCTTCGAGAACTTGCTTCCGTCGGTGGAGTTTTCCCTCATTGGCTCCTCGCATGTTTCCCAGCGGAAGCAAGCAAAAATAAAATAAAATATAACGGTCGCTTTTTTTTTTATAGATCTGATGGTTATGAAGGCGTGCCTTCGCATAGCACTAGGTTCATCTTGGTCAACTCGGCCAATGTAGTGCGACGGGTTCGTCTCTGAGATCTAGGCCTGACCAGCCAGGTACCTTTGAGTCCGTCGGGTCCGGCCCCTCCCCTCCCTCTCATCACGTCGAGATCGGGACCATGGCAACGCCGCCATCACAAGAAAAGAGAGGTGCGGGCTGATCGCATGCCCTCTTGGTTCGGCGGTAATGCGATGGATGGGAATTTGACCCCGACTCGGCGAGGTAGATAATCGCAAGAAAGGGGGTGTTTCCCCCCGTTTTCCCCAATGCCGAGGATCACGTTGGCCACGTCCGACATCTAAACGATGGAACCTAGCCGGACCAGCCCGTCAGACGACGTCGCGGGTCTGTCCCACGCTATCCATCGGTGGGCTCTATCATCGTCAGTATGGGGTCTGGAAGAGAGGCGTATGAGGTGGGAGAGGCCATGACATGGGGCGAAGTTGATGGCCCCTCGTGGAATGGACTGCCGATACGCTGCCCGCGTGGCCCTCAGACTCGCTCCGGGTCTGGATGTGGACGCGCTCTCGTTGGATCGTGCAGAATATGTATGGATGCCACGGGAGTGATGCCCCCAACTCCTTCCAGTCGCTGTACATTCACCAGAACTTTGAATCACCAAGTTGTCTTTCATCTGTCTGATCACTATTTTCTGAATTCGAGGTAAGCGACTCACTATGAACGTTCACGATGCCATACGCTATCTTCGATTTGGTTTATAGATTGATTCATCCCAAAAAACGTCCGATAATGGCAAGTATGCCGGTACGGTACTACCCGTCTATAACTCGACGTGGGCGGGCTCCGTGACAGGCGTACTTCCCGAATTAGCAACCACGGCTGACTCTAAAACAAGGGTTGACGATACCACGGATTCCGCCATCTGGGAGGCATCTTCCACCCTTGAAAAGGTCGCGGTAGCTGTCAAAACGGAAGCCAGCGTCGACGGAGCCGCTGTGACCGTCACCACGACGCTCGTCAGTGAAGCCGAACTCTTATCCACCATTACTTCCTTCAACATTTTTTCTGTGGCTAGCCCACGAGAACCGCTGATACCAGGTACGAACCTCGTCCACCAAAACGCGATTCTTAGTCCCCTGTCCAATATCCGCTGCTTCAGCACGAACAACACCACGAGCCCAAAGAAGATGAGCGCTGAGATTATGAGCACGCGATCCAGCCAGTCCGTCTGTTCGAGTGCAGTTACTAGCTGTTTCGAAGTGCCAATGAAGAAATTGAGCGTATCGTGTGCTTGCGAGGCCGATTGGAGATTGGCCGTGGAGGACTCTGTCAGGTTGGTTGTTAACAAAGGCTTGCAAGAGGGAAACGTACGAACCTAGGAGTTGGCTAGAGAGAACGCTCTGCTCGAGCTCTTTTTGCATAAGGCCAACTGTCCGTTGTAGAGCCTCCGCAACATTGTCGTTGGCTTTCATGAGTGCATCTTCCCTGAAGTGCAAAAACATTATCCTTGTTAGCTCCGAGCCGACATGCTACCACGGGCCTCGCGACACGAACGTGACTTTCTCGTTAGAAGGCGTCCCTTGTTCCGGAACAGAAGGTGAACGAAGAAGTTCCTCGCGCTGTGATCGGCTGTGTGCGTCTATCGCACGCTTCGAGGCGAGAATGGCTTCTCGGGAGTCTTTGCGCAACCTACACGACTGAGTTTAGCAGGCAACGAAATCGACATGGACATACCCGTCAAGCACGGTCAGGTATTTGTTCACATTTTCTCTGAGCGCCGTGCGCGCCCTGTCGCTGCACTGGTCATCCACGAGGACGTCCAATTCCTACGAATGCCACCACGACCAAGCGCCAACCCAGCCCCATCATCAGCTGTCGTTCAACATTGGTCGCGGTCATAATCCATATCACTCACTTCGACCTGCTTGGCTAGCTGTTCAATATCATCTCTGATTTCGGCGGCCCATGCTTGTTGCGTGACAAGCGGTCCTGTACAAGCCCGAAGTCTCGGGATTTGAAACGCTGAAAGGTCGCTTTGACGCCGTTCGATTACTTCGAGAAGATCCTGCGCTTCGGCGTCGAAAGTGGTGGGGATGGGAGCCATGGTTGGAGGTAGACTTTTGAGCGACGCCACGCTGCAGGTGAGCCTCGCGGTGTAGCGGGCCGCGCTGCCGCAGACTCCGCCGCGACGGGGACACCAAGCCATCCATCCCCTGAGCAACAACCATCAAGCCTTCAACCTCCCCGATACGCAACCCACTGTTGACACCAGATCTGTTTCGATGCATTTCGTAACGTTTTGCTGCATCGCTCGTCCGCGGACGTGATGAAGGACCTGCGCACTAGCCGCTCTGGCTTGGACATATCGTGCATCCTCGAAACCTTCCCTCGACCGCCTCTGGCGTACTCTGGGCTCGGACATTTCCCTTGTTCGATGTTTCGCACCGGCTGTCAACCGGGACGTACCGACCGTGAGCCATCTATTCCCTCGTCCTCACCTACGCATGCGACGAACGTCAGCAGATCTCACCATCCCCTGCTGAATGGACTATCATAATTCGCGTACCGGGAACTCACACCGTGCTGGTACCGATGTACCGTCCTTGAGTTCGCTTCAAGTTCTTGCCACACCATCGCGGGAATGACAGCTATGTACCTACCGCCTCGGCGCCGTATTGGTACCCTTCGTTCACTGATATAGACATATCCAAAAGTGTCGACGATGATTCCTTAATGAAAACCCACGTTGGAACCTTTCAACCAGCTACCCTCCGTCTCGCCATCGTTACCTTGTAAGTTGGTCCGTTGGCTTACCCGAAGGTCTCACCCATTCGTCGTCAAGGCCCACCCGCTCTGGACCCATGGGTCCCCATGGATCTGGTAGGCACAAGACCGGAGGGACATTTTATGAACGTGGCCGAGAGCAGGGCTTAGACGTGGTGAACAAAGGAAATCGCCGTCAAACCATTCACACACGCCCGAGTACCCATGTACGAAGCTCCCTCTCTCGGTTCTCTGGAGACCATTCTCGTCGACCTGTCTTTTCAAGCAACCCCCCAACCATCACCAATTCGAACACCATTCGCGACCAAGACCCGACCTGAGTGGCGAACCTTTGCACGCATAAGCACGAGTCGCACGCGGAAATCCTGACGAAGTAATAACAAAGAAAGTTTGCCGCGAAAACGCAGGAAACGGCACAGCTCAGCACTCCGAGCCGACGGCTGCTAGTAGACAGGGCCGCAGATCTTATTTATCCAACGGGTTTTTTTTCATTTCTCTCCTTCGCCGATCCTACCCAGGCTCAACACCTCTGTGAGCAGTTCGAGAACAAGCTCGTTCCGCCCGAGCTCACAGGGGGCCCGGAATTGACACCGCCGGCATACTGTACCCTCGCTGGCAGCTTGAACGAGATTGAAGCGTTCTGGAAACAGTGGCGAACACTGGACACGTTTACGACCTGCGATCTGTAAGTCATGATCTACATTGCCGAATCACGACTGTCTAACCGCCTTGTAGCGTAATACCGAGTATCAACCCCTGAGTGGAGCGGGGGTCACAAAAAATGTGGAGCGTCGAGACAATGGATCTTGGATCCCCTCAAGCCGGGAGCAAGCCAAGAATTTGCATTGGAACCCTCAAGCGATCATAGGCGATAACCGGGACAGAATTGAAGCGCATTTTCTGCGATCCATGATAGCCACCGTTCCACACAAAGGGAGATAAGCAGTGGATCGATTGGCCGCAAGTCGTCTTACAGAAATACGAGGTAAAGAAGACTCCACAACCAAGTTGATCCCGACCTGTGCTTGTCCCTCGACAACCGCAACTCAGCCATACACAAACCACCAAATCATCCAACCCACAGACACGATCCCACGCGATACACCATCTCGGTCCACGATTCAGCAATGGGGGCCAATGAAAAGAGAGGGGAGGGGGGGGAGGTCGAAAAAGGATGTCACGTCGAGAAGCGCAAAGAGAAGAAAGAGTAACTATAATATATAAGAATGGGTTGGGAATACATACACACACAATAAGAGGGGCGATGGAATGGCCAAAAGCTGTAGCGTACGACCCCGATAACGGAGGAATCGACCGAGAAAGAAGTGGATTGACTCCCCCCCGAAGAAGTGGTGACGATGGCAATATTAGGACGAGGAGAACGACAAGACCGAGAATGATGAGACGACGTGGTTCGGTTGCTTGCAGACTACAGGTCGGATGACAACACCTCCCCTCCCTCTCCCCTTCCACCACCACCACCACCACACTGCCCTCCAACCTAGCGACGACCTCATCGGCCGACAGGAGTGCGCCGATATGCTTGGTTTGTGTACCCACCGCGCGAGGGAGCTTGTGGTTGGGCTTGTCCATTGTTCTGCCTTCCGTTCTGAATCGGCTGTCCCTGCTGAACAAATACTTGCTGTCGTGCTTGTGTTTGTGGTTGCTGTTGTGACTGAGATTGCGGCTGAGCAAGTGGCTTTTGCGGAGCAGGTGTTGGCTCTTCCCCAACGGTGGGTGCGACATACAACCCTTTATCAATGATTTGAGGAATGGATTGTATCTCCGTCCCAAGCTCCTGCTCGATGCGGTATAGGTTGAACCGGTCCTCGTATGTGACGAGGTTGATGGCGAGACCCAAGTGTCCGAAACGACCGGACCGTCCGATGCGATGAAGGTATGTTTCGGAGTTTTTGGGGAAATCGAAATTGATGACGACGTTGACAGCTTGGATATCAATGCCTCGCGTAAGGAGATCCGAGCAAACGAGATTCCTACATACGCCGTTACGGAAATCGTGGAATACGCGATTGCGGTGCGACTGCAGCATTTTTGCGTGCGAATAGAAACAGGAGTAGCCAAGTTCCGTGACCTTCTTGGCCAGCAGCTCGACACGATTAGTGGAGTTACAGAAGATGATTGATTGGTTAATTTGAAGCTACGGGGCAGTGAGTGAGCAAGGCAGACACGGAAGGGACGAAACGGCACACCTTGGAGAATAACGTATTTAGGCAATGTACTTTCTGCCGCTCTTCGACGTAAGCGTAATATTGCGTGACACCACGCAGAGTGAGTTCATCCATGAGGTTTATTTCGTATGGAGACTTCATGTGCTTGTCCTACGCGCATCGGTGAGATAGCATGGAAAAGAGAGATAGAATGGGCACGCACCTTGAAATCCTTTACAATAAGCGGGAAGGTTGCACTGAAGAGCATGACCTGGCGGTCGGCAGGGAGGAAAGAGAGCAATTGCTCCATCACAGGTGTGAATTCGGGAGAGAGAAGTTTATCGGCTTCGTCCATGACGAAAACGGGACACTCGCTGAGATCTGCAACATTCTTGCCAGCCAAGTCGAGAATACGGCCAGGAGTGCCGACGAGCACATGGACTATCTCTGACAAACGCATGATATCGTCTTTGAGGGTAGTTCCGCCGGTAGTGACCATAACTTGGATCCCCATGTGTTTTCCGAGGATTTTACAAACTTGGGAGGTCTGGAGAGCAAGTTCACGGGTGGGAACGAGGAGGAGTGCTTGGATCTTGTTCTCATTGACGTCGATTTGCTGGAGACAGGGTATGACAAAAGCAGCGGTTTTTCCGGTACCGTTCTTTGCACGAGCAAGAATATCACGCTTGGTGAGGGCAATGGGGATGGCCTCTTCTTGTATTGGGGAAGGTTTTTCGAAGCCTGCCTCGAAGATACCCATGAGGAGTTCGCGGCGGAGGAACATGTCTTCGAATTCGGTGCCCTTGGTGGCAGTTACGTCTTCTGTCTGCGGCCGCAGGTCTTTTGGTGGTGGGCGAAGGCCATTCTTCCAGGAAGCGTCGTTCTGGCTGGCAGGGCTGCTAAAGAGCGACGGTTGTCAGGAACGAAAGAAAAGCGAGAAAAAAGACTGCAACACACGGGTGAGATGATGATGGTCGTGCTACTTGCGACATGCTTTGGGTTTGTCGAGAAGGTACGGTAGCGTCAATACGGAGGGTCGAGCAGCGGACAAATTGATCGCAAGACGCGTCAGTGGTACGATGGTGATACGATGGTTTGCTCGATTATTGACAAAGGTTGTCGCAACGAATTCAGAGATGGTGTTGACGACGGCGAAGGTGCGTTTGGCGAGTGCAAGGTGCAGTGGTAGATCGAGGTCAGAGTTCAAAGAGCGAACTGTCGACTATCAAATTCCAAGGTCTCTATTTTTCCCACGGCCCAAAGCGACGACGCCTTGCAAGTCGTAGTACGCTTTCAGGAGAGACCAAAGTCGAGACATGAAGTGATGCTCCTGCCCCGTCGAACGCCGACGTGACTGCTGTTCGTGACAGAACGCAAAATTATCTCTGCGACGTTTATCATCCTGCCAATCGACGGTCGGGCGGAAAATCAACGCAACCCCGGCAGCCCATAGTCTACCATGCTTGGTGAGCTACCTGACGACAGGTGTATGGACAGGTACTACGTGGACAAAGGCAACTATGCCTTCGTCATCGAGCTGCCCAGGGTTTGCGGTAAACATGTTGACACGAGGATTGCATCGTGAGGAAAACATGCTTTGAGTGCTGTTCGGTTTACCAAAGGGACCACAGGACCTCAGGGTTGTTAGCGCGAGCCTAACACGCCGACCCCATGTGTCGTTCTGCGCCCTCCACCAGCAACGAAACGCCACCCTACAAGCGCATCCCACCCATCCTTTTGTCCAGGTTCAGTCGATTGACTATCATATTTTCTCGGGTGACAGAGCGGCACACATCCATCGCCAAACGGGTATTACTCAATGATTCCAGATCTGCGTCTGCCAGCGTTCAGGCTTGGCTGGCGCACTGAAATTGATATACAGTCCCGGTTGCGCTTCACGGATCAAGCTAAAGCGCAAACAATTGAACCGGCATTCCGTGTTGTTAAGCCTTGTACGGACATATTCTTACCGCGAAGAAGTTAAACAGATGCCCAATCAGCGTCCAAGGTTTCGTCACCACAAAGTATGCAGTTCTGAGCGCATTCGAGCGAAAATATCGACAACAGGAGTCGTCCGATACCACCGCGATCCCTCTCCGATCCGTCATGGACGTGCACAGTTTCGTTGCTCCCATTGTCTCACATGGGGCATCGGCACCCACATAAAGGGACAAACTGACACCCCCAGACGGTGCTCTCTGAGAGATGAAACCTTCTGACACGGCGCCTCACGCCCACCGAGCGCGCCGCCTGACGCCTCACATACAAAGGAATGTAACAATTTGCGAGGGTACTGCGCTACATCAGGAAACAAGATTGATGGCCAATTTCATCCACGGACCCTTCTCGAATGCACCAAACATGCACCATCCTCCCAGACAATGACGGGCAGACGCGGCGATCGCAGGATAGCTGCGCGCGCCTCGACCACGGCACATCCGACGTCGGCACTCTGGGACATCCAACCCGAGAACGCCGATAGGGCGGGGATCTTATTGCCAGCTTCCCTGGTGCCAAGGTCATCACCAAAACAGCCGACGTGAAGACGAACAGCGCGCTCGAGGGGCCGCGGCACTGACGACGTCCGAGCCGGGCAGCGTCAACATGTTGCTGTGTTTCGCGTGGTGGCATGTATGCATGCGCTCGACGTCAACACAACAGGGAGCTGGATCTGCGAAAAGCCGTCACCAAATGGAGTTTTCTTTCTCTTTCACCGTTCCCTGAAAACGGCGGATACTCATGGTCCGTCCGCAGGGAGATGGTGGAGTGGCAGCCTCGTCTTCACAGATTCGATCGCCGCGCAGTGTCAACTTTCTACGATCGCGAATGTCTTCAAAAGGTGCACTATGCAGCTCAAGAATTGCCTCGCAGCAGAGTGGGCGTGATGTGGGATCCGGACGAAAAGTATCAGCCCTGGGTACGTGGGCACGATTTCGAACCATGGACCAGGCTTCCAAGAGGCAAGACGTGGATGGACCTTGGGGAATCTGATGGGCAGGATGGGCAATCCCACCGAGCTGACAGGTGTGGTGATATTGCTGTGTAGTCGCACGGGACGGTATATTAATGGACGAATATCACCGTCGGCGGTGGGCTGAAACACATTTCCGGTGTGCTAATGCGGACACAGTTATGGTCAGGTGGCGCATCGGTTTCCTGGGAGAATAGTAGATTAGAAAACATAACCGCAGACAGACGCGTTCAGTGGTTCCCCATCTCGCCGCCTTCATTGCCCAGGAGGCTCTAGAAAGAAGAAAAAAAGAGGATACGTACCAGTGATGGAATCCACATGGGGGCACATCAATGAATAGTGCAGGTTAGTTTGATAAGGAGTTGCGCCCTGTCAATATGTAGTGGGTCAGAACTGCCGTAGGAATGACATTGAAATGTTATTCCATGCACTCTATAATAATTGCAGTCCTGGTAGCCCCCATTCAGAGAGCCGCCAGGCGAGATGCCCCACCCGGACTCGTCTGAGAGCTTTCTGCTGTACTCCGTACTCGCCTGAGCGCCAGATGACATTCATTCTGGGGACAGGACGGCGTAAGAAGAAGTCACTACGGAAGGTACATGTGTCATGTACCGCTGGTCGCGCCAGAAGCATCAGAGGGCGGTGTCATTACACCGTCCTCACAACTGGAGGACGTGATGGACTCGGATCCGAAGCACGTCGAGTGACCTGAATTTTTGTTTTGAAATATATATAGACGGGTTGAAAGTTCTGGAAGGGGCAGTGCCCCTTAACTTGGCCACATCGTGTCAACCCGTTATGCACTGGAACCACCACCAGTCGACCTGCCCTGCAAGCTTGACACAGTTTTCAGTCAGCAACGAGTACAAGGTCAGGCAGTTTCTTGTTACAAGAAAGTGCTTGACCTTGTAGAGCCGCTGTGTTGTCGAACCTTAAATACATGTCCGAGTCAGAAAAACAGACGCGTCCACACTTTGCCGATCGGCTATGGGATTGCGTTCACTTCGCCAATTTCGCGGAGATAACCTACCGAAAATGCCCGGGGCCCTTCATATAATCACCCTAATAGATGGGAATACGCCCAGGGTTGTCCGAAGGGTACTTTTTGACGCTGAGCCTGTGCTACACTCCAAAAGGCCAGGTAAGGGCCTCAGAGCTCGCACCCCTCTCTTTCTGCTGATACACCTTTCATAGCTCTGGCACCGAACATTTGCCCGTGGTGGTCCCCTTGAAAATTATACCCCCCTCGAGCTTTGAGCAGTGGCTTTTGTGCCTACGATACACTCATTCTCGGTTTTGCCCTCGTTTTTAATACGCTCTTTTCAAAATCTCGTTTGTTCACGGTGATGTTTACCCCACCTCCCTCGCCCCTTCCTCCTGCTCGCCAAGCACCACCCAGCAAATGGGATGCCCGTACTTCCGACAGGGTCCAGATTGGCCCCCCTCCTGTTGAAGATACCCGCATCTCGCTGTCCAAACAAAGGATTCACCGCTCATTACAATGCACCATCGTTCTCGTATTACTCGGCGCAATCACCCGTTTTCGGGTACACTCTGCTGTCTTGGACCTATTTTCCCCAGATCCCGATCATGAATCTGTGTGGACGAAGATTACGGACTGGTCGTTTCATGGGCCGCATACGGCCACGAACAACCATTTGGTCAAGAAGTCTACTCCGAGCCATCTTGTACGAGATACAACGACAACCACTCCCGTTCCAACAGTTCCGATAAACCCAGTCTTACCCACACCCTTTCCTCAGCCCTTTGATACAACACTCTCCGCTAATTTCTCCACTACTGGTTGCTACGAGTTTTTCTTGAACATGACACAAGCGGATGCGTTTCGTTACTGTCGACCGTTTTCCTTGTTGATCACCACCTCCGACGCGTTTGAAACGGTGATTTCTCGTTTTCGATTCGTCTCTCGGGAAACGTGAATAATCCTTACCAAACAGGCTCAGGACGACATCAACTTGATAAACACGGATGTATGGGGCACTTGCAATACGGAGACGTCGCAAGTGCAGTGCGATGCTAACATGTCCTGGTTCGCATCGTCGCTACAGTCGTCGTGCCAAACGGACATTGCGAATCAGGTAACGACCGCCCTCGCGACTCTCGATGGTAGGTACTAAGTTGTATATGTTGTTCAAAACTCCATTCCGTTGCTGACCGACCATTCGCGTTTTGCTGAACTACAGCCCTACGCGCATACGACCTGATGCGGAGCGCCGCCTGCCAAGTAGACTCTGCGACGAACGCATACTGTTACGTGGAAGCTGTCGCAGATTCCGACCCCTCAAGTTATTGGTTTTACCAGTTACCGCTCGGCCAAGTACCACCGCCCAAGATCACAACAAATGCATGCAACGAGTGTACATCGGGACTGATGGCGTTGTATGCCTCGGCGCTCAGTAGCAGCAATGGGACGAACCTGGGGGGTCTTGCGCAGACGTACAACACTGCCGCGGAAACGCTAAACAAGATATGTGGGCCGTCGTACGCCAAACTGGTACACGTATCGAATTCGAGCTCAGCGTGGGTGAATGCAAGCGTGCCTGGGATGAGTTTGCTCGTGGTATTGGGTGTGCTGTTCGCTGGGGTGCTGTGTGGGAGTTGACGATCCCTCACAGTGCATTCCTGTGAGAGGATGTTTCCCCGGGTAGTTCCGATTTCGGTTTGGGGTGCTTTTCGGCAAATCTAATGTTATACGACTCTTCCTTGGGTTCATGTCCACAGCTGGCCTTTTTGTTTGTAAGTCTAGACGGTTTTACACTACCAAGCCTCCTTTATACCCGCGATATGAGAATATTGATGGAAGCGAGGCGGAGTCCCGACGGCACGACGCAGTGACAGGCGATTGGATCGGCCGAATGTGTGATGGTGAAAGCCGGGGGAGGGTTATGTTTTAATCCAGTCGCTGCTGGTCATGACTCTTCCAAGCACCCTCTCCACCATCTCGCCCGCGATGACCCAGCGATGGTCCTCGTCGGACACGACGTTGGACGTCGCAAACTATGGCTGACGGCTTGAAGGACCGTTCCAAAAAGAGTAGGTACTACTACGTAACCATTGGCCAGTCTGGAGGGGGCCGAGCGGTGGTCAGCCCTATTTCCCCCTTAACTCATCGGCGAGCAGGTCCCGTCGATCACACCAAGCTTTATTATTCTCACAACGTCTGCCTCTGTTATCGGTGGCTGTCGACTAACACACAGTCAACGTCGACGGTACCCTCCATTCGTCTTTGCGCGCCTCGGTTGCTCCTCCTCCCATGCCTCGTCTGCGCGTCCTTGCGGGTCCGACTGCGGAGGATCTGGTGCCTATCACGGACATTGTCAACACGAGTCGGGCGTTTCCGATCGCTTCGAAGCACTTTGAGGGGAAAATTGCGATCTATGTCAAGAATTTCGTCGACCCGAAGGGGAGACGGTTGACGAGTGAATATTTCGAGAGGGAGGATAGGAAAGGAATAACCTGGAGCATTCAGGTTCAAGGTATGTGCCGATACTAGTGTCCGCTGGCAACCCCCTGTCCTATCCTACATCGCCTTCTGATATGCTTGCATAGGCCGGTTCTTGCAACCACATTCAGCGGATGATATTCTATTTGGCAACATTTTTGAAAAGAGATTGAAGCTCCCTTGGGGCTCAGGCGCAGCTCTCAAGTTCATGCAGTACGTGTGTCCATCCTGTTGTATTACACTAAATCGATTCGAAACGATGTTCACAAAAACAGTTTTATTGACCCTACGCTGGAGCACGATCTCGCGTCTTCCGAACCATGGGCACTTTCGCCCTTGATTGCGACGATGCCTCATTTCACGCACGAACGGATTTATAAGCTAGACGGACTGCCCCCTTCCGACATTCCCCCATTCCCCCCATGTACTTCTATATCTGACGATACGTCTCAGCTATGGACTACCTCGACATGTTCTATCCGCCAATCTCGGTCCTGTGATGCGACGCCCCTCTCACTCTCTCGTAGCTCCTTCTCCACTTCGTGGTCATCGAGTTCCGACACTTCGCGTAGCTCCGCAAAGTCGTCATTGCGAGAGAACGTCAACAACACGCTCAAACGGTCTTTTGGGAAAGCACACATGCTATGGAAAGGGTCAAAGCGCGATATGGACTTTCGGACGGCCAGCGAACGCCGGTCATTTTTTGCTAGTGCACAGCATCGCCAAGAGGTCGTTCTGGGACCACAGGTCTGTTGCTCAACAATCGGCTGGGCATGTCCATGGACAAGGAACGATCCCACTGATTTTTCCATTTTTACAGGATCTCGTGACGACGGATTTTTGTTACGGTTACCTCGAGTTCAGTCCGACGTTGGCGCTGCGTCTTCCGGGTGGCATCTCTTTCGATTTGATTCGGTACTGGGACAAGCACCCGGTCAGGTTTATCTGCTGTGAACGAGAAAAGACGTGTTCGGGCGAGAACGGGCGAGACCCGGTGGGAAACGTTTTTTGGTGTGTTTCATTCGAGGGTGCTGACGATGACGACGAGCAAGAGTGGGATGAACCGGTAAGCGAGGGGGAGATCTGCAGCCCAGCAGATTTACGATGTGTGGATTAAATATTAAATTATCTATCACGTGTTTGTGCTACGTTTGCAGGGACATTGTAATATTGTCTTGTAGTTAGAGACTCGCGTATACCCATTTCTTACATCGTTTCTATCGTTTGGTGATTGCACTCCAGGTAAGCCGAGGCTGGTCTCCATCCCATGGTGAGTTGATGCCAAACCGCGGTCAGATTGCTCGACAAACACGATTTTGATACCGGCGCTGCCACTATGCAGAAAGGTTTGAAACGACCTCTGTGGTATGCAAAGTTCAATAGGGGCTATATATCCATTTCTGGGCCCTTACGTTGTTGTAGTACCGTTTGCTTGCAACCAGCGGGCTTATCCCCACTTCTTGATTTTACATTATGATTCAGATATGTCGTGCTGAGGACGGCGAATCTTTTCAAGTGAGTTCTGCTCTTCACTGAGCACGGCGTCCGTTGAACAACTCCCCACGCTAGGTCAGCGCTAACTTGCGAGACATCGAGAGGTGGGACTGAACGTTGGCTGTGAACATCCCATTTGACTCGTTAGTCGCAGGAGAGGCAGTCTAGAACATTTCCTCCATCAAGAGACTGGTGTGGATCAAGATGCGGTCCTGGCGTACCTCTCAGACGGGACCCGGCTACGAACGGATAACGTGCGTGAACTCGTTGGTGCCCATGACCAGGTGCGCCAAGCTTCAGCTACGCCTTTATCTCGCGTGTAACATTGCTCCCGTACTCACCGAAAGTGGACAGACTATCTATGTGTTCAACAAACGCTATCTCGATATCGAATTCCCAGATGTACTCAGGGAACTCCGCGTCGAGCCACCTCTACAACTTCCCATAGAGGGTATGTCGTCATCCACTCTCATCTCGTCCCTCCCCCACCGTATAACTTTATGCCCTGACCCAACGAGCAGAAGTCCTCTCCGCGACGCCGCCATACAAACCATCCCACCTCGCAGCTCAGTACCTCCGCAGCGCACACGCCTACCTCGACTACGTCACGCACACGCTCGCAACGATTCGTCGTCAACACGAGGCCATCCGTATCGCATGCAGCAGCCTCGATCTCAACACGCTCGACATCACCGACGTGTTTGACGGAATCGCCGTCACGGCCTCACGGGACCTCGTGCGCCAAGCGTCCTTGCTCACGTTTGTCGACGCTGACCTGGAGATCGTCAACCGGGTGGAGGTGCATGTCGAGTTCCTGTCCCCGACGATGCGTAAGGCGATAGAGGGGGGTGAGAGACCTCGGATGTTGGGAACGTACGTGGCCAGGGATAAAATGAAGCTCGTGGCGGATGGGTGTGCGCGGATACATAGTGAGTGGACGTCTTGGCCGAGAGATGGAAACACGGCGGGTCTTATTCCTTGGCTAGACGATCTACGAACGCAATTTTCCGAGTCTGAAAAAGCGGTGGCGAGGTTGACGGCCGGCGCAGAAGTGGTTCGGTCGACGGTGACCAACGTAAAGTAAGGGTGGGTTAGTGGTCGTGCTTAAGTGGCCTTGACATTTTGCTAGGATCGTCGAAGATGCGGAGGCTTCGGGGAGAAGGTTTCAGGATGCCTTGGATAAGGCGTCTGAAATCGCCACGGCGCTGGAGAGTCCTGCAACGAACCACGACACGCTCATGCAAGGTAACGTTACGAGATGCTTTATAGAGTGCGCCCTCACCGTCTTTGGCAGAACTGAAGCATCTCGATGGCATTCTCAGACATGAAGTAGAGGTAGTGACACTTGCTAAAGTACGTTGCACCGGACCTTCGACGTGAGACGGGCTTACAGTCGCAACCAGAATGACTATACTGAACAATGTGTCGCGGCTTTGCGTCGTATCAGTACTCTGAACGTGGATCTCGTTCAACTACCTAACATGCTCTCTCAATTGCAAGGCAAATTTCGTGCCAAAACTAATTTCTCACACATCCAACGTCTACATGTCATGTTGTATTCTTACGGTGCTACGGTGATCGAAATCGTACGCCGAAAGGAATTTGGTGAGGGTGCAAAGCATGATCTATCTTCGCATCGCTCACCACTAGATAGCTCGTTTCTTTTATCAGCGAGCCCAATCCATTTTGGAAGTGATGGCAAAACTCTCGTGAGTGAGCATGTCGTATCCTTGTGGCGGGGGATGACGAAGTGACGTAGTGCAAACGAAAAAACACGTCGTCAGGTATACCGGGGTGAAGTACATGGTCAACTGCCATTCGATACTCGGGGTATGGATGGTCCCGTCCCCGCCATCGATTTTTCACCTTCTGGAGGCAAGGATTCGACGTATTCGCTTGAGAGAGAAGACGTTGATGGTGAGTCCCGTGACCTTTGGCACGTGCGATAAAATGCGGTCTGACCACCTCAGGACAGCTTTTCTGCAAGTGGTGCACGACCTGGAAGAATACGCGCGATTAAGCCCAGACCCGGCGATTCTCAACTCCGTGCAAGAGACACGTTCTGCGCTCGAGAAGCTCGTACAAAAAATGGATAATCTCGAAGCAGGCTTCGATCGTATAGCAGAACGTTCTCGTAGGTTATTCGTCGTTCTTCTTCCAATGCCTTCTCAAGTGAACATTTGCAGTTCTTTCTGCCTCTCGATTGTCGGCATCTCGAAGGAAACGTATGTTCTCTTTCCCCATATTTGACGTGTCAACGTTATTCATGTCGTTGCAGTCACAGAAGCGGACGAGATGGCTTTCCAAGAGCTCTCGGAACAACTTCACAATGCGGAAGAAGCGAAAGCGCATCTGGAACAAACCATGCACCAGGAACGGGCGACACTCGAAGCAGAGATACAGCAATTGAAACAGAACGTCCGAGACGCCGAACTCGCTGCCCAATCCGAGTGCAAGAGAGCAGATGCGCTGGAACGCGAACTGCTTCAGGCCAAGGCGCAGATGGAGAGTGAAGTGTCTGTGCGGCGGATTCTGGAACGACGAAACTCGGAACTGACGCAAGACGTGGAGGGACAACGTCGAGAACGTGCTAGGGCGCTGGTCGATGCGACAGAGCAGGCGAGAGTGGCAGACTCGCTTCGACAAGAGCTTGAACAGGTCCGCTCGCAAGCAGAGGAGGTCAAAGCGCTCGAAGCCAAGAATGCGGCCAAGGTGAACCAGCTCTTGGCAGAACAAATGATGACGCTACGAAATCTCGAAGAGGCACGTTCGCGTGGGGAAGACCTCGAGAGTCAAATACGAACAGCGAGGGCGGAAACCGACGAGGTCCATCGGATGTTGAGGGAGTCGAATATGGAAAAGGAACGACTGTTGAGGGCTCAGGCGACAGAGCACGATCGAATGCTCCGGGATCATATTGCGGAGGCAGACGGTGATCGCGCTGTGCTGGAGCACCAGTTTTCGGAGCTCAGAGAACAACTTGAGGACGCGAATCGGCAACTCAAAGAAGCCCATGTTAACGTGGAACTGACCAATGCGGACGCGATGGGTTTGCGGGAGGAACTGCAGCGCGTCGAGCACGAGCTGCGCGAAGTGAGACGTGTCGAGCGCTTACTGCTAGAGGACGTGAATACCGGGCACGTCTCTCAGTCTGATCTAGAGCAGAACTTGGAGAACAGCGGGCGATTGTTGGCTCAGATGCTCGACGTGGCAATCGCGTTCCGGAATGCTCACTCCAAGGCGCTATCGATGATGCGTGCGTATACGACCCATCCGAGTGCCAAGCAAGGTCAAACCGAGAGCGGTCATCCCCAAGTGACAGAATCCGCGTTCTCCCCTCCCCCACTGTTGCGTAATGTGATTGTGGAAGAACCATCACCGATCGATCCATCGGATCCTGTCGGTGCGTTGGAACTCCTGCGATCGTTTGATCATGACCACTTTTTGGACGCCGTCGCCAAAACTGGAACGGTCATTCGAAAATGGCAGAAGCAATGCAAAGAATACAGGGAGCGCGCCAAGGGCAAGATATCATTTCGAAATTTTGGCAGAGGGGATCTCGCGTTGTTTCTCCCCACCCGAAATTCTGTGTCGAAGCCTTGGGCGGCGTTTAATGGTGCGTGTCTTCTTTTCTCTCGAGGTCAATGTTATCTGCGGTGATGACGGTAACCTAACGTCCATTATATGCGCAGTGTCATTTCCTCATTATTTCCTGTTGGCAACGGGTCATTTAGCGGAACAGCTGAAAACACGGGAGTGGATAGTAGCTCGAATTACGTCTATCACGGAGCGCGTGGTCGACCAAAAAGTAAAGATTAATATGCGTTCCATCTTCCCTGTTTCATTTTGTTCTTCACAGGATCCGAGTAGCAATCCGTATGGCTTGGGCGACGGCATCAAGTACTACATGTTAGAGGTCGAGGATTGGACGCAGTCTAGCCAAGTCAACAAGCGAAGGCCCAATTTGCGAAAGGTCTCGGCTGTGTCTGATCCGGAAAGCGAGCGCAAGTCGACGTTGTCTGCACCGGAGCAGCCGCCGATTCCTCCAGGGCCACCTCAAGCTCAGGTTGAAAACTCATTCAGCGTCACGCAACCGCCCACGTCACATTTGTTTCCTGCGCGTCCGCGAGCAAACTCGACGCCTTCTGCCGGACGCTCGTCGCTCTCACGATTGCTCGCCCAAGCGTCTCCGGAACTCCTTGAAGAGCCGACGTCAGTGGCCGTCCTGCCCTCCAAAGCTGAGGGGCCGACGCCCCCTCCTACATCAGACCCCGACCCCTCTCCCTCACCACAGCCGCAACCACCACCGTCGTCCCCACCGCTATCTCCCAGGGTACCGCTCCCGTCACCACCTTTGGTTCCCCCGTCCGCAGGCCCCAGCCCATCACAACCACGTACATCCTCACCGTTACGCCCAGGCTCGCGCGCATCCCGCCTCTCGACGACATCCAAGATATCCTCGGCACGACTACCCACATTGGCGACGGTCACGGGTTCGCCGGTGGCAGCGAAAGCTGTGGCGACAACAGCGCTAACGGACCCTACGTTCTCAGCGGTTCCGTTGTCGTCTGAGCCT
>JBBPLW010000253.1:4818-25213 GCA_038089995.1 Tylopilus balloui
ACGGGGCGGTGACCGGCACCACGACCTGACTACTTGTGGTTGCGGGGGTTGGAGACCCATCGTTGCCCACAGGTTCTTGCACTGGATCGAGCGACACGGTGCTCAACGATCGTGAGCCTGAGCCTCCCTGGAGAAATAAGGGGAGCGCCTTGTGTTATTGAAGACGAAGACCGTTTGTGAAAACGAGCGGCCAGGCTTTCTTTCCACATGGCTTGTCGAAAGGGAAAAAAAAAGATGGCTGGAAGGGCAAAGACGGATGAGCGTATCTCATACGTCCTCATCGCCGCTTATCCTGGACCCTGCAATTACGGTACGCTCGTTTCGGGTTGCTTTGTTGACTGATCCTGCCAGCATTCGTATGTGGCATTTGGTAACGCTCGAGTCGACGTTCAAATCCGCTTCAACAATGCAGAGCAAGTATGATTATGGACACGCCACTCGCTCGTCTATTGGGACAGCACCAAACCCTCAATGGGAGTATGTTTGGCTCAAAGGCTCTGTCATCCATGTCGTCCGCCATCGAGTGGTCGTCCAACTACAGAGCACCTGCGAATGCTGCATACCTCTCAGATTCGGACTCGGACTCGGACTCGGGCATTGACACTCACCCGGTCACCAAGTCCGAGACCAATGATGTGCGTCTCATCCACGAGATGGATCTCTCGGGTAGACTCAAGACCGTAGATTGCCGTCCAAATCCTTCAGGCTGGAGCATCGCTCAGATAAATGCCGCTTCTCGCCCTTGCCATCCAAAACCAGTCCCGATGGTTCCCATCCCTGCACCTGTACCGGCCGGGCCACTCCCTGGACCTCAGCCCAATCCCATCGTAGAGGCGTTCAAGAAATAGGCCAAACAGGACCAACCAGTCGTACACGCTTGCGATCGAGCGAGATTATCTGCTTCGGGAGATCTGCCGGTTGTCAGGCTTGGAGCGATTCTTCCACAAACCATTCTCGCAGCTTTGTGCTGCAGCGCACTCTGGACCAATGGCCATGCTCAACGTCGCGAAAAAGCGCTGTGATGCCTTAGTCGATCTTGCCGACGTGAACCATGTTATTCATGTCCCACTCCCAACGCTCACTCTCGAGCGATCCATTGATCTTCGGAACACCATAAAGGGTTTCGTTCGGGATGCAAAGGTTTGGGGAATGGGATTGGCATCAGCTGGAAATCCACCTTATCCTCTTTGCGAGAAAGCGTTGTCAAACCAATCCTAGACGCGTTGGCCATTCAATCAGTATGAGTTACTTCTTGAATCTATGGGTAATCTATTCATCTGTGGCTTTGAATAGACACCTGTTGATCTATCACGGATTTTTTGGTGTCCGACTGGCCTTCTCGCATTTCTTCCTATCCATGCAGCTGGCTTCTACAACGACCAGTACTCAGAACCTGGGAATAAGATATTCGATTCCATCGTCTCGTCATACGCCTCTACTCTTAGCATTGTTTTGGAGTCGCCTAATCCCAGTGCAGCCCCTCCTAGAAACCCTCTCCGCCTCCTCCCTGTTCCTCAGCCGCCCTCAGATGGCCAATTAAAACTTCCAGGTATCGCTATCGAGCTGCAACGTATCAATGATGTGGTTAGCAAGTCACCTTTCGCGTGCACCACGTTGGAGGCCCCTGACGGAATGGTACTTGATCTGATGAGGGACAACCAGGTCCACATGACCGCTTTCGCCCTTCGTTGCCGAGCTGTACCGTGGGCCATGGCCACGGAGACCCTCCTGACCGCATTACCCCCACTTTGTCGTACGGCCCCTGGTGACCTAGGTCCTCCACCATCCAACCCTTCAAGACGCCCAGCGAAGTGCCTCCTTGGTCAGGCACGAGATGTAGATCACCCCATCGATAAACTCGCACGACTTTCGGGGGCCCCAAGCACGCATCATTAACGTTCTCAAGGACGCCCCACGTATGGAAGTCTCGCGTGGCCCCGAGTGCTCACCGCACCCGAAGAACGACATTATCGAGAGAAACAAAAAAAGAGCGAGAGAGAGACGCTCCCACCCCGAGGAACAAACAGTAAGCACGCCACTCTTAGGATCGTCCGCAAGTTGGACAACTTGGGTACCATTCCGTTCCGCATGGAATGAATTGCATGCACCAAACGATATTGATTGTGAAGCATCAATGAAACCTGACCCGGATTGCGTTCCATGACGGCAGTCCTAGAACAGCACAGGGACAGCACAGAAGACTACCCGATGTTCCATGACGCCTTATCTGGTCCAGCTCGATAAGATGGGATGTCCAGGTGCAAAGTTCGTCAACGTGTCCCCGCATTCCTTTATGAAAGCCGACCCCCGTGGATAGAGGAACTCAAAAATGCATGTTTCGAACCCGTCGACACGTCCTCCCCCCCCTCATCCCACTTTCCCCTCTCTTACACACACAGACACGGACAGATGTGATTCTCCATGTAAAAACACAGAGCGTGCGTCCCAAGATTCGTTCTGCCGAACTGGAAAGAGAACTAACAGCATCACAGCACATACCGTAGAAAAAAGTCATAGAGAAACACTGATAAAGTACGAAGCGCGGCGAGATTATCCGAGTAAGTTACTCGCGCCTGAACCTGCAAGCCTTCACGAAAGGGAAGAAAAGGGGGAAAATACACTATACTGAAACATAGAACGCTGGATATATATATATATAAGGAGACAGATATCTTAACAGCGATCATCGATACAGAGCCAGACGGAGACAAGAAAGAAAGAGACAATAAAAAATGAAGCTCAAGAAAGAAAGGGAAAAAAAGCACAGAAAACCACACACGTTTCAAAAGACTCTAATGGAACCCGAGTTTTGGCCTCTCGAAGGAGGCGACAGCCAACTCTCCATCTTGGGTCATTGTGTGGCGAGCACGGCTCTATCGAAGATGACGGACGTTTGCTGGGCGTGATTCCCCACTCCACCCATGATCGGTTGCATCTTCTTCTTGCCCCCTCTCCCTTGCTCCCACACGTTCGCGATGTCGTTGCACAGCTGTGCACTCTCAGAAGCGGCATCGCGTGCGGCTCTTCCTCGAGTGCCCATCTCGAGAGGTTTCAGCCAGAGCAGCTTACATATTAGCTGTACAATGAAAAGTGGGTCGTGCACCAGCTTTGGTGAAGAATGACGGTACAGAGCGGTCATTATGAGTTGGAATGTGTCCATGAAATAGATATCGTCAAAATACCGAGAAAGCAAAAGATACTATGCTAACCCCACACACCCAAAAGATCAAAGACCTACGTGGATGAAGGGAATCCACTCATGGAACGGCACCTCCTGATTCTGTAGATGTCCAATTGTCTCCTGTAGTGCCCGCGCCGCCTCCCGAGCCCTTCTCAAGAAGTTGTGTGTACACATCCCTTGCCATACGAGGCGCCAGCGCATCGCTGATCGACCTCACCGTATCAATGACGCCCGCATAACATGCAAACAACATTCATGCGGTGATATGGATGGCCTCATCGGACAGATTCTTCTCTCCCGTCGCCGTCTGGCATGCAGACAGAAATGTGAACCCACTGCGGGGACGCGACACCGCGACAATGTCGCACAGCTTCAGGCGGCGTCGATCGGCGAGACATAGTCCCCTGGCCACCCCGTCTTGCGCTCCGTGGAAGCGTAATGGACCCAGTCCGACTCCATCAGCTGGAGAACTTCCTCAGCAGTGCCGACGGACGACTCGACGAGGATAGTGTGTGCCAATGGAAATTTCTCGATCACGTTTTTCAACTCGATGATCACACCTGGAAGTTCTGATTGGCCATCCGAGTCTGGCTGACGAACTGCAAGCAGGCGGAGGTCATCGCTAGGTGTTGCAGTGGGACTGAGTGAGGGAATAAGAGTAGTAACACTAGGGACGTATGACGAGACGACGTAATCGAATATGTTGCGCCCAGGTTCCTAATACTGTCCGTCGTAGAAGCCAGCTGCATGGATAGGAAGAAACGTGAGAGGGCGTGTCGGACACCAAGAAATCCTCAGGTGCCTATTCGGATGAAGGGACGAGCTGTGAATTCAAGTGTAGACACATATTAATTTGAGAGCACCATATGAATGGTCAACGTCACCCCGGTACATTTCGATTTTACAACACGGCGACAGCAAAAGATACTACCCTATACACACCCAAACAGTCAGAGACCTACATGGATGAACGGAATCCACTTGTCGAACGGCACGCCTCGCTCCCGCAGCTTTCTCGTTGCCTCGTGCAGCGCCCGTGCAGCCTCCCGATAATCCGCCCTCGGACCCTTCCCAAGCAGTTCCTCGTACACGTCCTTCGCGACATCGGGTGCAACCACATCGCTGATCGACCACATCGTACCAACGACACCTCCATAACCCGCATACAACATTCCTGCTGCAATATGGATCGCCTCGTCTGACAAATTCCTTTCTCCCGTCGCTGTCTGACAGGCAGACAGAAACGCAAGCCCACCGCGAGGACGTGACAAGGCAACGATGTCACGCAGCTTCAACCGGCGTCCATTGGCGAGACAAAGTCCACTGTTCACGCCATCTTGGACACCGTGGCAAGCGAAATGGACCCAGTCCGCATGCCTCATCAGGTCAAGCACCTCTTCGACCGTTCCATCAGTGGGCCCCAATGTGGTGCATGCGAAAGGTGACTTGCTAACCACACCATTGATATGTTGCAGCTCGACAGCGACACCTGGAAGTTTTGATTGGCCGTCTGAGGGTGGTTGAGGGACAAGAAGGAGGCGGAGAGGGTTGCTGGGAGGGGTCGCATCGGGATAAGACGGCCTCAAAAGAGTGCTAAGGGTAGGGACATATGACGAGACCACGAAATCGAATACTTTATGCCCAGGATCCGAATACTGGTCATCATAGAAGCCGGCTGCATGAATAGGAAGAAACGCGAGAGGGCCAGTCGGACACCAAAAAATTCGTGATAGATCGACAGGTGTCTGTTCAAAGCAACAGGTGAATGGACTACCTGTGAATTCAAGAAGTAACACATACTAATTGAATGGCCAATGCGTCCAGGACTGGTTTGACAACGCTTTTCCACAACGGAAATAAGATAGTTTCCCAGCTGGTGCCAATCCGCGCACCCATTTCCCCAACCCTTGCATCTCGAACGAAACCCTTCATGATGTTCTGAAGATAGGTGGATCGCTCGAGAGTGAGCGCTGGGAGCGGGACATGAATGACATGGTTGACACCGGCAACAACGATGAGCGCATCACAGCGGGTCTCTGCAGCGTTAAGGATGACCACCGGTCCAGAGTGGGCTGCAGCACGCAGCTGTGAGAATGGTTTGCGAAGCAGGAATCGTTCGAAGCCTGGCAACCGGCGGATCTCCTGCAGCAGCCTATCTCGTTCGATCGCAAGCGAACGGTGCCTGTCCGCGACCTGCTGCAAGGACTCTGCCGTGTGATGTACTCCACCTTGATTCTGCTCGGAGGGAGTGGACAACGACTGTTCGTGGGCGGCACTAGCCTGATCCAATTGGGTAGAGAGTGCATGAAGTCGACTGGCAAAATTGGGATGAGCAGAAAGCAACTCTTCATAGGAGCTGCGAAGCTGGAAGAGATCTCCCCAAATGACCGAGCGCCCTTGCTCGAGCCACTCGAGAGCGGTTTGCGGGAATCCGGCATCCAAAGCTGCGGCTGCGGCTTCTCGTACCACATCCGTACCTCGGGTGAGTTCATCGTAGCGGTGTGTAAGAGAGAGGCCAATCCATGCGAGTTGGGGAAGGAGACTGACGGCGACAGAATATGCATGGAGGAGAGAGGGATGGCGAGTAAGTCGAGCATACTGAATCCACCGTCGTACCGCAGAGAATCGAACACTGGGGGTGCCAATGGGAATTGAAGCCGCATGGGAACATAGCGATAGTGCATGTTCAATGTCACTGATATGCCCATGGCGAAGGTAACGAGCAGCGAAAGATCCGGCAAGGTTGATCAGATAGACGGGTTTCTGAGGATGATCATGAGGAGTGAGGTGAACTGCTTCCCTCCTCCTCGAAATTGCGTCCTCGAGTTCACTGAGCTGCCCGAGGTGTAAGAAGCGGGTTTCGAAGGAGTTCCCGAGGTTGTTGAGATACATGGGCTTATCAGGGTGGCCATCAGGAATGAGCTGAACAGCTTCCCTCTGAGTCGAAATTGCGTCCTCGAGATCACTGAGCTGTCTGAGACATGAGAAACGGATTTCGAAGGAGTTCCCAAGGTTGCTGAGATACTTGGGCTTATCAGGGTGGCCATCGGGAGTGAGGTGAACAGCTTCCTTCTTCCTCGAAATTGCGTCCTCGAGATCGTTGAGCTGTCCGAGGCGTGAGAAACGGGTTTGGAAGAAACTCCCGAGGTTGTTGAGAGACACAGGCTTATCAGGGTGGCCATCAGGGATGAGGTGAACAGCTTCGCTCTCCCTCGAAATTGCGTCCTCGAGATCGCTGAGCTGTCCGAGGCGTGAGAAACGGGTTTCGTAGGAGTTCCCGAGGTTGTTGAGATACTTGGGCTTATGAGGGTGCCCATCAGGAGTGAGATGAACAGCTTCCCTCAGAGTCGAAATTGCGTCCTCAAGATCATTGAGCTGTCCGAGGCGTGAGAAACGGGTTCCGAAGAAGCTCCCGAGGTTGTTGAGAAGCCTGGGCTTATGAGGGTGGCCATCAGGAGTGAGATGAACAGCTTCCCTCAGAGTCGAAATTGCGTCCTCAAGATCATTGAGCTGTCCGAGGCGTGAGAAACGGATTTTTAAGGAGTTCCCGAGGTTGTTGAGACACCCGGGCTTATGAGGGTGGCCATCGGGAGTGAGGTGAACAGCTCCCCTCTGAGTCGAAATTGCGTCCTCGAGATCGTTGAGCTGTCCGAGGCGTGAGAAACGGGTTTGGAAGAAACTCCCGAGGTTGTTGAGACACACGGGCTTATCAGGGTGGCCATCGGGAGTGAGGTGAACAGCTTCCCACATCCTCGAAATTGCATCCTCGAGATCACTGAGCCGTCCGAGGCGCTCAAAACAGGTATGGAAAGAGTTCCCGAGGTTGGTGAGATACATGGGCTTATAAGGGTGGCCATCAGGAGTGAGGTGAACAGCTTCCCTCTGAGTCGAAATTGCGTCCTCGAGATCAATGAGCTGTCCGAGGCGCGAGAAACGGGTTTGGAAGGAGTATCCCAGGTTATTGAGATGCCCAGGCTTATCAGGGTGGCCATCGGGAGTGAGGTGAACAGCTTCCCTCTGAGTCGAAATTGCGTCCTCGACATCAGTGAGCCGTCCAAGGCGCTCAAAACGGGTATGGAAAGAGTTCCCGAGGTTGTTGAGATACATGAACTTATCAGGGTGGCCATCAGGAGTGAGGTAAACAGCTTCCCTCAGAGTCGAAATCGCATTCTCAAGATCGCTGAGCTGTCCGAGGCGTGAGAAACGGGTTTCGAAGGAGCTCCCGAGGTTGTTGAGAAACCCGGGCCTATGAGGGTGGCCATCGGGAGTGAGGTGAACAGCTCCCCTGCAAGTCGAAATTGCGTCCTCGAGATCGTTGAGCTGTCCGAAGCACTCGAAACGGGTTTCGAAGGAGTTCCCGAGGTTGCTGAGATACTTGGGCTTATCAGGGTGGTCATCAGGAGTGAGGTGAACAGCTTCCCTCTGAGTCGAAATTGCGTCCTCGAGATCACTGAGCTGTCTGAGACGTGAGAAACGGGTTGTGAAGGAGTTTCCCAGGTTGCTGAGAAACCTAGGCTTATGAGGGTGGCCATCAGGAGTGAGGTGAACAGCTTCCCTCTGGATCGAAATTGCGTCCTCGAGATCACTGAGCTGTCCGAGGCGTTTGAATCGACACGACAACGCAAAACCTAGATTCCCCAGTGCCACACAGTAATTGCGGTTCCAAATTGGCATGGACTCGACCACTCCCTCCAAAATTCTGATTCCTCGTTGTAGGTCTGCTAGATCTCCAAACTGATTAAACCGATTCAACAGCCAGGCACTTAGATTCAATGGGTCTTCGTCCGTTAGGCTTGTAGTCCAATCCTGCTCCATGGGAGCTTGGCCATCCGATTGCTGACGACCTCTCCTGTGTGCGGCACACAGTTCTAGCATGACAGTCGCAGCTCGCTTTTCATAACTCTCTGCAGCGGAGAGCTCTATTGCTTCATGAAGCAATTCCTCGGCATTTTCACCGTTTGCTTCATCAACATGGTCTTTCCCCCTCCGGAATCGTGCAAAATGCACCGAGGCCAGCTGAATCAACGTGAGAGGCCGGTCAGGGTGGCCAGCAGGACGGGCAGACAGGACATCCCGATACAACCAAAGAGCAACCTCTAAAGGGGCGCCCATGTCCTCCACTTGAGAGAGGATCAGTTGTGCCATCGCCAGGTTCGACTTGGCAGCTGCTCGACGAGGATCGT
Source organism: Tylopilus balloui (assembly GCA_038089995.1). Classification (NCBI taxonomy): domain Eukaryota; kingdom Fungi; phylum Basidiomycota; class Agaricomycetes; order Boletales; family Boletaceae; genus Tylopilus; species Tylopilus balloui. The sequence goes on from JBBPLW010000253.1 coordinate 13,183, forward strand.
CCCATGGACAGGCGTTAATCCCCCGCTCGAATTCTTGAATAGAACGCTCCAGATCCCATTTCTCACTGTGCTTTCGGTAACGCATGAGAGCCCCATGGCCAAGGTTGGTCGCATCTTCTAGCTCTCCTCGCAATTCCGGGGTTGACTGTGGACACATGTTAGTTGACGAGGGTTGTGCTGCACAAGTTTGCTACTTACCCAGTGTAGGCCAACGACCCTCGATCCTGATGCATCACTGTTCTCACGTTTCTGCGACTTGACAGTCACCAGAATGGATGAACATGGGGACACGATATCTCCGTCCTTCGGAAAGAACATAAACGCTGTTGTGGTGTGAGTACTCAAACTTGTGCAAACCTCGGTCCCACTCACGAGCGTCTTTTTCACTACGGTCTAGTAGTTGCCCCAGTGTTAATGTCAACCTCCGCAATTGCTCCCCAGCTCCCAGCATGGGCTGAAATTGGAACGACGCATATACCTCGAGACGCACAATGGCCGACAAATCCGATGATCTGCAGATCCAGTTACAGCTGACGCCAACTAGAGGACAATGGTCTCACATTGGTATTGGGCCACTCCATTCGATGACATCGTTATTCATTGACGAGGGCCTATTTTCGGTTCTCCACTCGAGGCCATTGTGGTGCAGCATGACATAGAAACCGACGGGGAGTCGTCTGAGGCCAAGGGCAACATCAGTCGCTCGGATCGCTACCCTGTCATTAGCAACAATCAAAACTGCCCGGAGAAATGAGTTCGCACTCGTAATGACGATTTCTTCATGCTCCTCTATGGAGTTTGAGAGCTCGTGCTGTAGTTCTTCACTCACTCCAGGGACTTCCTCTTCGCTTTGCTCCTGCCCTGCACACCCAGGGGAAGGGTTCAAAATGTTGGGAGCCTGTCTTGTGTGCTGCGCCATGTCGATGCCCACTTCTTCGCTCTCGTCTGCAAGGTCCGAGGGTGAGGACATGTGCTGTAGTTGATCGCAGGGTCCAATGGGTTCCTCCTTGCTTTCCTTGTACCCCGCACAGTTCAGGGAGGGGTCAGAAATTGCGAATGTTTGGGTATCATGCTTCGGAATGCCCATTTCTTTGTTTTCGTCCATGGATACTAGCGGAGTGGGAACGTGCTGTGGTTGTTCACCAGCTCCAGTGGCTCGCTCCTCACCCGCACATCCAGGGGATGTATCATAAACGACGGGACCTGGTGGGTCGTGCTGCAGGAAGCGTCAGTCGACAAACCACAAGCAGGGTATGGATACCCACGGTTGGCGCACTAGCTGTCAGCGGTTCTGATTGCGGTCGTTGCTTTCTTGTGCTCGAACAGCTGGCCATCGTTAGTCAGAGAAGGAAAATGAGTTGATGAAGTACTATGCGGCGAAGGACCTACCCAGAATCCTTTTAAGGCCATGTTCGCTTGCACAGCACCACAGCAAATGGACCTTGCACACGTTTGGCTGCGGTGTTTGACTCTTATGGGCAGTGCATCAATCGAAGTTTCCTTGCCTGAATCTGATGCACGAGAATATACACCCTGGGTGTCGTCAATGGGCCTGCATGCGACGTGCTCGTGGTGCCAAGTAACATTGGTTGTACACCGCGCGCAAGGTTGTATCTATTTATTTGGACCACTGCAAATTAGCTCGCTCGCTTTCTCACTGTCCAGTCTGAGCCTCGGAAAGCGCATCGCCCTTTGCTGTGCGAGAACATTCACACACGCAGCAGCAGCATGGAAGTTGACTTGCTGTGGATCATTGCATGCCCCAGAAATGAGATGCACACAGGAAGACCCTTTCATTCCGCTTGCAATATGACGCTCCGATGCTGTAGTGAGTGTCCGTCGTCGGTCACTAGGTGCGTGTTCTCCGCACACGTCACGGTGTAGGTGAATTTCTGTCGGATGGGCTATATGCTACCCGCCTTCGCCGTGTGGCCGTAATTACACGTCGGGTAGCATGAAACCTCGACGACGGGCTTGCGGAGAGAGCGTCGTTCACGAAGGAGCACAGACTGACTGCTTCCACGTAGGCATGAATATTTCTACAGAACTACGATTTCTCGATCCTGATACATTGCCTCGCTAGAGAACACGCCTTTCATCGAAACCACTCACCCTTCCACGGACGTTTATTTCCTGTGGACGATCACATACAGGGTGATAACCGTAAACGAGGGACGCTTCCCGTGATGCAAGTTGCCTCCTTCTTTTGTGTCCCATGCTCACCAAGCTCCTGGATCTCGTCTTCAAGAGGTCTACGGACCTGCGATCACATTGTGCTGTGATTTCGAAGCTGATATAATTGACGAGCAACGTGAGTTCTTACCACGCGTCCGTGTGTATGTACGAGGTAGGGTACAGGAAGATAGTGTCCTTCGTCTGGAAGGAGAACGTGTTCGAGGACTCCGTACCATTGTGGAGAAAGTCTGGGACAGTATTCCGAAAGACAACCATGCGAAGGTGGTCTTCTGGATGTCCAAAAGCTATCGTCAACATCGTTGGAAGGACGTGCATCAAAATTAACGGCTCCCTTTGAGACGCTTCGTCCTACTAGTAGTCTCGATTGACAGCGTCCATTAGCTTCTGCGAGACGCCCCGAGTGTAACGACGAGTATACACTCGAGTCCATTGGCATTCCCACGCACGGTCCACTACAAACGCTAGGACGATTCAAGTTGTCTCTGCAAGCTTAAAAAGCACCTTTGGTTTCTCTGTGTTCATTTTTCCCTGCTCGCTACTGCAAGCAAAAGATTTCACTTGATCGAGCTAAGCCTCACCCCTCCCGAGAATTCTTCACGACGTTCCAGCAAAAAGAGGTCGAGTTCAGTATCCCCCAACGAGTCTACTGTTCCTCTCCAACATGCAGCCACTTCCTGGGGCCACTCCCGCAAGACATGGGCAAGGCGTATGCCTGCCCCGCACTGGAGTGCGCAACGGAAACGTGTACCAAGTATCACGCATGTCATGGTAACTGGGGCGTTAGTGGACTGCACGATTGCGTTCCTATTACGCAAGTCTCCAAGCTGTTCCACGCCGACGGGTGTTCCTAAGTGATTGAGCGAGTGCCGCACCCAAATTTGTTATCTCTACGGTGCACGATGGAAAACAAGTCGGTGTTTGCGAGAAAATCAGCGATCACAATCAAACATGCTGCCAACCTTATTTGTACGCGCCTGGCTTCACCTGCATGACCCACTCGCGTACTCGTCGCTTCATGCATTACTTGTATTAGTGGCGAGTACGGTATATTCCCTCTGTTCCTGGTGTCGGTCATTCTTTTCTTGACTAAGCGGGTATCGGGGATCGTGGGTGATGCATGATGCAATGTTGCCAGATGGTTAGTTCTGGCCGCGTTATGGTGTCGATCTAAACGATACTATCATGGTCAAAGCCGGATTATCAGCATCTTCGTTTCATTGCTCTTAGGGAGATCCCATCTCACAATCATGTCATTGATACGACCGTTTCCTATGCACCATACTTCCCCCCCAATCTCGCACGCACTCTCATCATATTCCAAACAGTCGACTCAACAGTCTCTTCTTGCCCTGCACTTCCACCACTTCATCGACATACTTGAGCCGAATCGATCCGTGCGGTGCCTCGATCTCGACTTGATCGCCATCCCAAGTGTCTTCACCCAGTATCTGGAAATCGCCGACAAAATACCGTCGTGCGATACCAAGTTGACTCAACTGCGTGGCGTTCTGGGTGAGCGGGTCGCTGAGCGAGATGTTGCCGTGGCGTGAGGAGAGGGATATCAACCCCTGGAAGGAACGTGGTAGTGCCAACCGGACCGTCCCGTGTGATGCACGGCCTGTCAGCAAAAATGGGGCTGCACCGTCGAGGGTATGCTAGGACCAACGTCAAAATGATACGCACGAGAGCGAAAAGGAAGACGGACCAGTCGGGCACGAATCCATCCGTGATCAGAAGTGAGCGCGATGGTCGTGCGTTGTGGTTTGTGTGCCCTCCTCGTGCACTCTCTCGGCAAAGAGCAGCCTGGTAAAAGCCATATCTCAGCGTCCACCGAGCTGTATTTAGACATCAACGACAGGTTTTTGCGATCGTCTTCGGTTTCGTTGTCGCTGAGAGGAGGTAGCAAAGAAGACGGAATACGAATGGATGGGTCGATGGCGAACTCGCCGTGCACGCCGCCATTTACGGTGGAGAGCAAGAGAAAGTTGATCGGTTTGCTCTTGAAGGTGGGAAGCGAGGAAGGGGCGGTCGAGCTACCCGACTCAGTTTGAGCAGAATATGATGGGGGAGGCTGTACGCGCTCAGTTGACGAGTCGAGGATTATGGTGTCAAACGACGTACCTCGTCAGGCGCTACTCGAGGTTCGTCTACTTGATCCTTTTGTTCTGAGGACTGCTTGGAGGGTTGGTTGTCGGGCGTGACGATCATGACAGAGCTGGATGTAACTGAACAAAAGAGAGCTTGAATTTGCTGTGTGGGTGATCCACATAGATCTGGCTGCGATTTGACTGCGGCGGATCAAGGCGAGGTATGTGCACCGCAACGGGGATGAAGTTCAACTTTCACACACGGGTTCAACTCGACTCGTCTTGTGGTTTTGGTTGTACAAGAAGCTTTGAAGCACTGGCTGATTTCAGAACGTTGAGTACGTCGGAAAGCATCGCATGGAACTTGCAAGTTACTCACTGAAAAAGTCAACTTTTACATACAACGAAGCCTTTACGTGTGTAGAGTCCACACGTGTTCGCCGATTTGCGGCCGTATAATAAGGGGACCCTTCTCTCACAGCTTATCTTCAGTTCTTTCTTCCCTTTCCCATGAACATCGCTGGCCCTTCGCGAGTCCCGCCCTCGGGGCGACTCGCATCAAGGGGGAGAGTCGAAAGTACTTACGAAGAGGACTTGCTGGGTCTCCTGAGTCACCTCAACCTCGGCGAGATAGAAGAGATACAGGCGTTTTTTACACGTAGAAACCACGCTGGCGTGCCGTTATCGGACCAGGAAGTTGCCATGAGCGATTTGCTAGAGCAAGCGCGTTCCCTGGCTGTTTTCAACCAGGATAGGGAATTGGCACTGCGGGTCGCTGCTGGAGAGGACGTCGCTGAGCAGACGCCGACGCAGCGCACGGGCGTGGTTCTTCGGCCGAGCAGGAGTGGGTGAGTGGCCTTGTTCTCTCTGTCTGGCACCAGTTGAGGGAAAATGTATCAAAGGGCGACAGCCCAGCGAAATGGTTACCAACAAGTTGGACAGCGTGTAGAGCGAGCCGCCAGGCCTAGGTAGGAAAATCATACCTCACACTCAGGCGACTATCGACATTTATATACTCAGAAATAATGCAACGCCCGCAGCGCCATCTCAGACATGGGAAAATTGGTTCTCCTCCATGGTAAATTGGGTTTTTGGCGCAACTCCGGCGACTGGGGCCGGCCCGACGAATGCGAGCGCCGCTACGCCCGGATCTCCTGTCGCAAATCGGTGTGTCCACCTTGAGTTCATTTCCATCAGCAGTTCTTGCTGAGATATCTCGTTGCCCACAGTCCAACTGGTCATAATTGCGTTATCTGCCAGGATCCTATCTATGGCGCGGAGGTCCGCGCTCCCTGTAATCACTACTACGGCATCGACTGCGTCACGGATTTATTCCGGTCTGCGACTCGAGACGAATCACTCTTTCCTCCTCGCTGCTGCAGGCAGAACATCCCCTTTGCTCAAGTCCGACCTCACCTCTCAAATGAACTCGTCACGACGTTCCAGCAAAAACAGGTCGAATTTGGCACTCTCAAGCGCGTCTACTGTTCCTCTCCTTCTTGCAGTCGTTTCTTGGGACCCCTCCACGAAAGTGTTTTCGCCAGCAAAGTGTATATCTGTCCCGCGCCGGGGTGTGGCCGACAGACATGCGGCAAGTGTCGCCAGCAACACTGCGGCGATCGGACGCACACGTGTCGTCCCGACGCAGACGCTGCCCAAGTCCTCGAGCTCAGCCGCGCCTCTGGCTGGGCTCGCTGCCCCGGCTGTTCACAAATGATCGAACTCCATGTCGGCTGCTTCCACATGACGTGTCGATGCCGAACCGAATTCTGTTATCTCTGTCGAGCGCGGTGGAAGACATGTCGGTGTCCGCAGTGGGATGAACGGCGGCTGTTGACAGCTGCGGAGGAAAGGGTAGACGCGCAACTTGGGGTGGGTCGGGAACGGGGTGCACGACGCGATGTACCTGCGCAGCGGGCGGGTCCCGTTCCCGTCGCCATCCCGGCGAACCGCGCGCAGGCGGGCGGGTTGGGTCCAAGACCTGCAGTGCCTGCGCCTGTACCGGCGCCACGGCAGGCACCAGCACAGCCACTTGCACCAGCGCGACCTGTGCCCCAAGCTCCAGTACGACTACCCGCTGTAGAGCCATGGTATGCCCAACCTACCTCAGCACGTACGCCAACGGCATCGACCTCGACAGCAAGACCTGCAAACTCCACTTCGGTGGGATTGAGGGAGGCAACAAACAACAGGGTTGAGAGCTGGCGTAGTTCGATTGCCTCTGCGTCCACGTCGGCATCTGCTTCGGGACTCAAATCAACCTCAACGCTGTTGGGAGCACTGACGTCATCTCAGGCATCATCGGGGGCAAGGTCAACACTGGCATCGGGGTCGACGTCAGCATCGACATCGGCAGCCACAGCGACACCATCCATCGGCGTACGACCCAAGTCCACCATCCACAACCGCAATGTCGACCCGATGCGTCAGCGTCTCGTGCACGAGATGATGGAGCGACTGCGGAACGACCACGAGTGCGACCACGCGCGGTGGCGCTACCGAGACGGTGGAGGCATCTGCCAGAGCTGCGGGCACCATCTGCCGCTGTATCTCTTTGTGAGTCGTGCGCGTTCGGATGGGGAATTGCTAATGTTTGAGTCCCTGATGTTGTTTCTTTGTTTTTGCAGCGCTGCCAGGGGTGCGAAATGTTGGCATGTAATCGATGTAGGCGCAATCGGCTGTGAGACGGCGAGTCGTGATGGTGCTGGCTGAGGTAGGCGTGAAGCTGACGCGTTCACTCGATGATTTGTGTTTGGAAATAAAATTTTACGACGGTATTCTGACGACAAAGCATTGCTTGCATTCATGTACTTGGCGCGCTGCGTATGGGTGGTACTCGACGAAGGGACGCGGCCTCGAAGCGAAGAATGAAGCCGCAGAGGCCAATGCTTATCATTATCACTTCCGTTTACCCACAATGATAGTAGGATGATGGATTGCTTCAACTCGACACGACTAAATTTAACTTGAACAAGCCAGTCAATCTATCCATAATGAAGATACAATTACAGCCTAAGTGCAGACACCCGAATAATCAAAGATGAACAGAATCCACTCGTCGAACCGCACCTCCTGGTCTCGAAGACGCCCCATTGTTTCATGCAGCGCCAATGCAGCCTCCCGATAATCCGGCCTTGTACCCTTGCCAAGCAGCTCCGCGTATATGTCCCTCAATACATCAGGCGCAACACTGTCGTCGGTCGACCACATCGAACCGACACCGTATCCAGCAAGCAACATTCCTGTTGCCACATGCAGGGCCTCGTCAGAGAGACGCTTGCCGCCCTTTGCCGTCGCACATGCCGACAGAAACGCAAGCCCACCGCGGGGGACGTGACAACGCGACGATGTCTCGCAGCTTCAAACGGCGGTGGTTGTCCACTATCCAGCCCATCTTGGACGCCGTGGCAAGCGAAATGGGCCCGGTCTGCTTCCTTCATCAGCGTGAGTACTTCCTCGACCGTTCCGTCAGAGGGCTCCAGGGGGACGGTACGTGCCAAAGGCGAACGCCCAATCAGGTCCTTGATACGATCCCGCTCGATGACGACACCTGGAAGTTGGGCCAACCCATTTGAGGCCGGCTGACATATGGCCAACACGCGGAGGTCGCCGCATCTGGATTAGACGTCCCAGAGGAACACTGAGAGTAGGGAACGACGAAATCGAAAACTTTATGTCCAGGTTCTATTGGCGGTCGTATAACCGGCTTCATGGGTGAGAGGGTCGGACGCCAGAAAATGCATGATATCGACGTGTAACAGAGGTCGTAGTAGATTCCCTTACAAAGGCTACTAGAACGTTGAGGGTCTCAGGAACATAAGCTTTGAAGCTCCGCTCTAACTTTGTGCGTCAGGTTTAAAACACCGATGTGTTCCTGACCCTGACCCTGACATGCCTTGCGGACAGCATGCGATAGCACAGCCTGTCAACAGCTGGTGGATGTCTCTTCCCCGCCATGCAGCTGCCAGCCCAAACGTCCTGTCGTCGTGATCGACGTTCGGAATACGAGCTCGGAAACTGGTTCGTAGATTGAGCCCACGATCGCGCTGGATGCGAAACGTGCACAATCAAACATCGTTTCACTTTACCCATTTAGCATCGGAGATAGTCTGCCTGCCTGTCCGTGGTTTGATGGGCCCATGACCGCAGTTCAAGCGCTCACCCACGAGTATATATCGTCCCACGAGGAATACCTCCCTCTGCGAAAAGACCCGCATTCTTCCCCAGAAAGAAGACAAACACATCTGATAGAAGCCTGCGTTTATGTGCGATCTTCTTGTACGCTGTTCCGATTCCGAACTTGTTGGCTTGCATATCGTTTTCTCTAATATCCTATGTCGATTTAGGCTTGAATCTCTTGATCAGGAGCTCAGTACGCCCCCGCTCAATATTTGGCCAAGGATCCCGGCTGACGTTAAACAACAGGGGGGAACGCCATACTTTTTAGATTAACGTGTGATCGCTGAACTTTGTCCTTTGTCCTCCTCTGGATAAAGGGCGGGTGAGCGGATTTAACTTTTCTCTGTCTGCCCAGCATCATGTCGCAGCTTCCTCCCTTACTTGATTCCCTGCAGCGAGCTTTCGCTCATCGAGCCGTGGGTCTGGGAGTACGCTACCTCGACAACCCACTTCCATCTTCCGCTCCTGACTTCTTCTCAAACGATTATCTATCATTGGCTACGGACCACTCCCGTAGAGACCACTTCTTGCGCAGGGTGCGGGAAGTGCCCCCGACTCGTTTGTTCGGGTCCACTGGTTCACGTCTTATGACGGGAAACTCTCCAGAGATGAACGCACTCGAGACCGCGTTCACACAATTCTTTAACGCGCCATCTGCCTTACTCTTTAACTCTGGCTTCAGCACCAACTTTGCATTTTTTGTCAACGTTCCACGGAACAACGACGTCATCATATACGATGAATTGATTCACGAATCTTGTCGAGAAGGCATCCGTCTATCGTCCGGCACCTCTTACAGGTTCACCCACAACTCCGTAGCTTCATTCAAGGAATGTCTCCTCAGCGTCCTGCAGAGACATCCTCAAATCACTCGAGGGACATCCACTGTCTTCGTTGCAGTGGAGAGCCTCTACAGCATGGACGGCGATTTTTGTCCCCTAACAGAAATCGTGCAGCTCGTGGAGATTTTCGTTCCCGCGGGACACGCGCACATCGTCGTGGACGAGGCGCACACCTCGGGGATATGCGGGATCAATGGGACCGGTTATGTCTCACATCTCGGTTTGAACGATCGCGTTCACACCAAAGTCCATGCATTCGGTAAAGCATGGGGATTTCACGGAGGTTCGTGTTTGGCATCAGAATGTGCATTTCGGAAGCTAAACCCCAAACGTTTGGATCCAACAGCCGTCTTATTGACCTCGCCGATTATACGCGACTACTTGGCTAATTTCACCAAGAGTATCATGTTTTCGACGGCGATGCCGTACACCGATATTTACGCACTCGAAGCATGCCTCTACGTCTTGTCGAGCGCGCGAAGTCAAGAGGTATAGTATGAATTCTTACGTTCCCGTGATTCACATTCGCTGATCCCGACTTCTATTCCCAATCTTCGATGAATTAAATAAAATAAAAGCTTCGGCAAAGATTAACTCGTCTATGTCGTTACGCGCGGGAGAAGTTATTTATATCCCTCAAGAACGTCCCCAAGATCATCCTCGCGGTAGACACGCCTGACACCATGGCTGCACTCTCTGACCGTGGGTTGTGCTCCCCGATCGTCCCCGTGTTCACGCCTCACCCGAAAAGATTGGCGGATTATTTGCTGGAGCGGGGATACGCGGTGACCGCGCTGCTTCACCCGGTCGCCAAGAGTCCTCGCATCCGCGTCACCATTCACGCGGGGAATACGGAAGCGGAGATTGATGCGTTTACCAACGAACTCCTAGTTTGGGCAGAAAGGCAAGCAAGAGTTACCTCGCACTCGGGAAGTGCAAACGGTACCGCCGCCACGGCATTGGGTGGGTTATACGTGGAGGCGAGAGCGAAACTTTGAGAGAAATCATGAACGTGAGACGCGTGTAGGTTCGAGGTTTCGGTTCAGCGGACAGTTGGTTGTAACATTAGGCTTGGTTCTGACGTCGGGTTACTGACATCCATGGTTTGTATGCTCCTTATGCCCAGTCCACGACTGTATTAGATAATGACCTCTGCAACCTCTCTGTTATCTCCACAAGACAAGTTTAATGCCCTAACGTAGGCGAGACTGCCGCGGGTGCGACACGGACAAACGCCGATGGTGTTTCAACTAGGTCTCCGTTGATCGTAATGGTCGCCGGAGCGTCGGTGATCCATCCGAATGCGGGAAGTACAGCTTGATCCCGACCCCAGCTGTCGAAACTCGATCCCAAAACACGGGCAACAGGAGATGCCACCCCCCGCGGCAAATACGAGCTACATGAGGTCAGGGCGCACGACAGCGTGGGTTGCGCTCGGAAGCGAGCGCCGCTTCCCTCCGCCCACCACCACCACCACCACCACCACCACCACCACCATCCGGCAGAGTCCCCGAGCCCCGAGCGCCAGCTATCCCTCGTTTCCCTCACCATCGACCACCAAACGCTGCTCTTCCCACTGCGGACACGCGCACGTCTTCCACAGCGCGCGGCAGAGATAGCAAAACTCGGTCCCGCACCGGCACGTCGTATGGAAGCACCCGAGATGGAGCCCGATCATGTGTGAGCAGCCTGGACAGCGGGCCCAGCCCGAGGCACGGCTGAGCTCGAGCACCTGCGTGGCACCCGCGTCGGGACGACAAACGTGCGATCGATCTCCACTGTGCTCCTCCCGACACTTGCCGCAGGTCCGCCGGCGACAGCCTGGCGCGGGACAGGTGTAGACGCGACCGCCGAAAACACCCTCTGAGATGGGTCCCAGGAAACGGCTGCACGTGGGAGCGCAACAGTAGACGCGTTTGAGGGTGCTAAATTCGGCTCTTTTTTCCTGGAACGTCGTGATGAGCGATCGGGAGAGGTGTGGCCGGATGCGAGTGAAAGGGAAGTTCTTTCCACAGCAACGAGGAGGAAAGAGTGTTTCGTCTCGTGTTGCGGAATGGAACAGGTTTGTTGCACAGCCAACATCATAGTAGTGACCACAGGGAGCACGGATCTCCACGCCATAGATTGGATCTTGGCAGGCGACGCAGTCATGGCCGGTCGGACTTGCGTCAGCGACACTGGTCAGCGAGAAAGGTACGAAATCTACAGGTGAGCGCACCGATGCATTCTTGGTAGAGCGGTGCGTGCTCGGCCCGTTAGGAGTAATTTGGAACCAAGTAGTCGAGTTATCAAGGATATGCCCCTTCGCGGGAGAAATCGTGCAATGCGGTTTCTAAACGGATAAGCGATTCGAGCTGGTTACCGAGCGTGAACCATAGTGCTCCTACCTGATAGACTGCGTCGCACCCGTTTCAAATCTGTGAACGCTTTCTTCGGATTCTATTCTTTAGAGAGTTCTCCAAGTGCATCTGAATGGCGGCAGCAAACGCGCTTACCCGACGTCCTCTCTATCTGTGCTTTCTTCAGTTTCTGTCCTGTAGTGTGTCGTTTTTCATCGAGTGATTTCAAACTCGAGCAACGAAACACTTGCCCAACTTCCCCATCACGGTCACTTTCATCACTTTCAGTTCTTTTGAGTGCTCTTCTTCAAGTGATTTTGGACGGAGGTAGCAAACGCGCCTACCTTCCATCGGTACTTTGTTCGGTTCCGACCCTATTATTCCTCGT
>JBBPLW010000254.1:0-25184 GCA_038089995.1 Tylopilus balloui
CGGGGTCCTCGCAGGCTGTGTTCCACAAATGGATCTCGGATCTCTCTCCTCGATCCACCCTCGCTGCGACCCCCTCCGAGACCCCCCTCGCCACTGCACGGAATACTTCCGCGGTGACATGTCCGCAGAACAGTAAATGGCGCGACCCGCGCCGTGTCGAGGCGCCTCGGAGCGACCAATCGGTCGATGCACGTTCCATCGTGACTCTGCCGTCACGCACGCCCTCCCGCTGCACTCGGACCCGTCTCTTCCTCGTCGGAATAAAACACAAGTTCACCGCCAGTCATCCTCGCAGTTCGTGAATCAGCTGGCTATCCCACGCACGGTCTTGGCAGCGACGACATGAACTCTATTATAACACATTTCCACGACCACCGGTTCCCGCCCTTACCGTCAGCCCGTTATCGATCTTCTCTCATATGTACTTGTTCACCGGAAATCGTGCTTGCTCGCCCCACTCGATTGCCGTCCCGGAACATTCATCCGGTCATCGCGTCGAGAACTAGAGGCCACGCTTTGATAGCTTGATTGCATGGATTTGAAATACCAGATATAGGTCCCTCGCCGCCTGCCACACACGTGTTCACGCGAATTCCGTCAGACGTACATTCTGCTACACACAGATTCAGGTGCGATGTTCAGGGTTGCGAAAAGTGCGGACGTACGTACATGAGAATCCGAGTCTCCTCGCGGACCGCCGGAAGACAGGACGAGGGAAAAAAGGTAACCGCCAACAGCCGTAGCAACTCATCAGAGATAACGTTCACAGCTGACAAACACTTCACCCATCGGTCCTTTCCCGTTTCAGGTTAGACTATAGTGCCTCCGCACCGACGTGTCTTGCCATGTCAGCGATTCGGGGACGCAATCTCTCATCGCTACGCTAGCACCATAATGGACCATTCAAACTTCTCGCCTTCCTCCCAGTCAAGGACTAAATGGGCGCAACTTTTCATTGCCACGAAACCAGAGCCAAAGCACTTCTCGTCTCCAGGCAAACACGTCATGCCGTGGCAACGCGACTTGAACAGCTCCCTTCCGTCCGTGAATCGTCCCCCGCGCTAGTTCCCACTTTGCGGATGTCTGATCGATTCTTTTGATGGCATGACCGAACGTACCAAGGTCCCGAGGTGCCGTTCGATTGATATTTGCCCCACACCCTCGTGACAGGCTGGTGATGACTGGACGGCCGCGTGATCTACGTAGCCACGGCTCGAGTGTAGAGTTACTGCTTCACTAGGAAAATGGGGATGTGGGCGACGTTTACTGATACAAAACCAACGATACCTGGTAACTTCCATCAATTGCACCATCGATTTTCTCACAACACGTCATCTTGAGACATTCGCGCACGACTCGATAGACTGCAACTGGAGGACGTGAATTGCGTGTCCATCGAGCACGGCTCCCGAATGCTATGCATTCGCAATTCTTCGTATCGCTCAAGCACACTGGCGGTATGAAGTGCCCAGACTACACACACGTGCCTGGCCGAGAACCCGACCCGGTCATCGTCGTCATGTGCCGCCCGGTCCCAGGCATTACAATTCCGACCCTACCCCAACCCCCGGATCGGATCCCCCCACCCCCATCATCAATACGAGTCCCGGGTTCGGTCCGAGCCCACTTATGCATATTTTCATATACGCGTCATCATTGTCCAAGTGCGCAGTCATCAAAGATGCTCAGTGATGGTGCCCGGCAAACTGGTTCCGACGTGATGGACGGGCAGCGTCGAGCGTAGGCCCCCCCAATACCGTACATCATGCCAATCTGCATCAAACCCAGACCGGAGCCTGCGGCAACATGCGCCGAACATGTGCGGCGACGACTTCTCCGTAGGCCCAGAAAACGTACGTGGCGCACAAAGCATGGTCCGGGGGTGTTCGTAACAGTCCCATTGGCGGATTCCGCATGACCATGTTGTGAGCGGCGTGTCCTGACGACTGGGCCTGGCCGTGAGACTAGTCGACATAGACATGTGTGACAGCCACAGCCAGGGCGGGAGAATCACGCAGGGAAATTACCGTCGACACGCGCTGCCAGTGCCAATGCCAAGAACTTCTGACCTTTTGGATGCATACCACGATACTAGCGCTGGCGTGCGGATATGAACGTGGTCGTGTGTATACTGACTCATCTATAATCGGTGAGTCCCGCAGTGGAACTGATGAGTCGTTTGGATGTATAATAACTCAGGAACAAACGCAACCTTTGGGATAAAAGTGTCATGCTCGCATCTGGAGCAGATCGATATAAACTGCAAATCATTTGGCTTTACATCAGAAACATATTCTAGAAAAAAGGGTGTCATCCTGGTGAAAAGTGGCACCACCTCGCGCAGGCGCAGTAACGGGGTCTTGGCATGAGACACAGCCGCATCTTATGAGTTTCCAATAGCATGCCCGTGCCTTGGTGATGTACTCTTCGACTGTGGATTAGGGGCTTGAGCGAAAGGCTGACCTACTGTTACGTTGGTGACCAAACTCTCAGGGACGATGTACGTGCAACCCAGGTGTAAAAATGCCAAAGATCACTGAGTGCTTATTTTAGTCAATGGTCACTCACGGGTGGTAAGCGATCGAATCGGTGCCATGAAGGGCCCTAATTTCGTGGCCATGGGTCATTCCAATGGAGCCTCGTTCAGATCGACAGCACCAATGGCGGAAGAACCTGAAGAAAAGGCATGCTCTGCGGGTGATTTTCGCTGGGAAATATAATCATTCCAGGCTTAACACTATCCACGCCTCGGGGTGCTGCTGCCGGATCCGACCAGCATTGATAGGGATGGAAGCCGTGCGCGTACGTGATGCGAATGAATCACTGTGTGCTGCAGGTGATGACTTCATGTAGCTCAGCATGACTTGCGGTCACACGACGCTGTCAAGGTGTCCGCCTCGAAGTTGATTACTTCAGCAAAGACATGGTGTTCGAGGCCAAAGTTTGACTGACCTACCGCAATCATCATCGGTAGGTCGCACCTCGCCAAGCAATTCTGTTGGCCGACGATTCCTGGGCGAAAGTTGCATTTTTTGGCATTGCCTGTCTGTTTACGCATGGTAGCGAATACTCACCAGATGTAACGAGGTCAATTACAGGGAGTCACGTCGATACCACCAAGGCCGAGTATTGAAAATATGAGCGATCGGGACGGCGTAGTGGCGTGAGCCATCGCATTGCCATCAGTCACATTTGATTTCACTGCCATAGCTTAGCGAGGGTGCTGGCGCGAGGTACCACGTTCCTATACCACTGCAGCCCCGGGGTCCAGTGGGGTATGAAATAAAAGGTGGTTAGGCGATCGATGGATATATGCGCGTGTCCCCGAAATACAATGCAAAGGTTATTGTATCCGGGGATGCCGCAGTAAATAAAATGGACTGCTCGTGGATGTCACCATCGAAGCATGGATTGGATGGTCATTGAGTGATGTCAGAGTTTGAAAATCCCTGGCCGAACGATTGGTGAAATGGTGAATTCTTGGGGCTGGCGTTTTTTTGAACGAATTAGACCCCTTACCAACAACTTGATACGTACGGAGGCAATCTCGTGAGTAGCACCCTAAAAGTTAGGTTAGACCAGCACATATGCGTCTCAACGATGATGGATGACTGATTAACCGGTCCCGCACTCGACGACCTGAGGATGTTGGTGTGTAAGGCTTGGCGAGGTTAGCACGTGCTATTCAGTCACATGACATTGGATTGGTTAAGCAGCATTCCGCGTGATGCGGCATCCCACTAGTCAAAAGGCAGGAAAGAGAGAGGCTGACAGAGGGTTGGCATATAAATGGCATTGCTGGGAATGATCGCCTCTCGTTTCTCTTCAGTGCCAAAGCTGGTTGTCCGATTTTCTGTCTTTGCGTCCCCAGCAGAGTTTGCATCTTCTCCGATAGTTTCCGCTCAGCGTGCATCCTCGCGACTTCATCAGGTACTGTCCAATCATGTCCACTACCTGATCGTGTCTCAGTCAATCCCCCTTATCACAGCTATCAAGAACTTTGACGTCCTCGTCAACCCAGATGGCACCAGTAGATCGTCCTCAGCATGAACGCTACGATTATATTTGCATCGGCGGTGGTAGTGGTGGTGTCGCCTCTTCGGTAAGTCATCTCAGGCGTTCTCCAGTCCCAACCTCGAATCTCCCCACAGCGTCGCGCGGCTCAGTACGGCAAGAAAGTTGCCCTCATTGAGGTCACCACCCACCTGGGCGGTACGTGCGTGAACGTTGGTGAGCGGTTCTCCCTGCTTGCGGCATACCGTCCAGCTCATGCTTTCCGATAACACAGGATGCGTTCCCAAGAAGGTGCGAGCGTTATATACAATTCCATGTTGAATACATGGTTAACCGCTTTCTCAGATCATGTGGCACGCCGCCGACCTGGCAGATAAAATGCACCATGCGTCTGCGGGATACCATTTCCGGGGGATTCCAGAGCTCAGATTTGACTGGGCGACGTTTAAGCACCAGCGCGACGCATACATCCACAAGCTGAACAATATCTACGAGAGCAATCTCGAGAAGGAAGGGGTGGAGTACCACGTCGGGTTCGCGCGCTTGACGTCCCCTAGTGCCGTCGAGATCACACGCCCGGACGGTCAGAAATACACGCTACACGCAGATCACATAACCATCGCTACCGGAGGCCGACCAACGATGCCTTCGGAAGAAAAAATACCTGGAGCGAGTCTTGGTATCGATTCTGATGGATTCTTCGATCTGGAAGAACAACCCAAGCGTGTTGCAATCGTCGGTGCTGGCTACATCGCTGTAGAGTTTGCTGGAGTATTCAACTCGCTCGGCTCTGAGACTCATCTTTTCATCCGACATGATAGGGTCCTGCGTACCTTCGATCCCATGCTACAGGACACGCTGACGCCGTGGATGGAGCACACTGGGATTAAGATCCACAAGAACTCTCAAGTTGTGCGCGTAGAAGGAGAGAAAGGAAAGCCACTCACGATCCATGATAACAGCGGGCAGACCACTGAGGTCGACTGCTTGGTCTGGGCGATTGGCAGACATGCCAATACGGAGGGCCTTGGACTGTCAGATCTCGGAGTCGGGCTCAGCAAGAAAGGTGATATCGTTGTTGATGAATTCCAGAACACCAAAATCCCGGGTGTCTATGCAATTGGCGACGTGCAAGGGAAGGCCCTGCTTACCCCTGTCGCCATCGCAGCTGGCAGGCGGCTGTCCAATAGGCTCTTCGGCCCCGAGAAATTCAAGAACGACAAGCTCTCGTACGAGAACATTCCCACTGTCGTCTTTTCGTAAGACAATCTTACTGGGATCGTGGCTTGATGTTAACTGGAACAGACATCCCACTATCGGTACTGTAGGTCTTACAGAACAAGAAGCATACGAGAGATATGGCAAAGACGTGAAGATCTGTAAGTCGAATGGGACCTGTGCGGGTCACACTTTGTGATCTTGTTGTTTCAATTCCAGACAAATCATCGTTCCGCGCACTTTATTTCTCGCAGATTGCGGAAGCCCACAAGGAGCCAACAGTTTACAAATTGATCGTCGTGGGTGAAGAGGAGCGTGTTGTCGGAGTTCATATCATCGGATTGGGAAGTGACGAGGCCCTGCAAGGTTTTGCTGTCGCCGTCAAAATGGGCGGTACGTCGAGAAATCCTGAGGATGACCCGCGCTTACGTCCTGGTACCAGCATGCAAGCGGGATTTGGATGACACGGTTGCGATCCATCCTACATCGGCTGAAGGTTTGTCGAAGCTATCCTGGTTGTACCAATGACTAATAAAGCTTTCTCCGAAAGAACTGGTCACGATGCGTTAGAACACTTGGTTTATAGATTAGAGTGTTCACAAGGTGCATTGTATTGTATCGACGACAAATATCAAACCCGGAGTGTTATATGAGACCTCTGCATGTCCAAGCAGCGGAGCCCATTGAATTACGGATCCCGTCGATCCTAGGACATTATAAGTGCCCTAGTGCCATACGACGGCTTTGCGCAGACTCGAACGATATAAATTTGATCCCGCAGCGTGGACTAAGGCGGCGCTATCCCTTGCTTAAACGACAACGTATGGCACCCGTCTCGTGTCAAGTCTCTGCCTCTAAGCGTTTTTTACTTTCTGTCCTCTGGTGCGTCCCTTGGCATTTTTCTCATCTCGTCGTATACTTACCCCTCCGTCTTATCCAGCTGTCCTGTCGTCTATCAACGACATCGTCTCTGCCTCCCAAAAACAACCCATTCGCAACAAGTAAGCTTTTAGCCTTTGTAGTCTCTTCTCGTTGTTGACCGTTCGTTTTCCAGTGTTGTCTGACTCCGCCCTCGGCGTCGACGAGGTCTTCCTGGGCTCCTGCAAAGATGTCTACGACAAGCGGAGCATCGGGTTTCCAGCATCTCCGACCGCTATCGTCATCTCTCTTTATCCCATTGTCTACAAGTTCGGCAAGTTCGGCCTCGACGAGGACGAGGACGTCTTTGACGCGGAACGTCTCTCCACCTTCTACCCCAACGCCACCTACGACTTCTACGGCACTCCCAGCGGCGCTCTATGCGTCTACAAGAACGGAGATGCTTGGCCCGTACGCACTGGCCCGGAGGCCCAGCGTATCATCAGAGAGGCACGTCCCGTTTACGACCATCCCATGAAGACCACATGGCGTGCCGTCGGTGAGCGTATCTATAACTCGCTCGACGACAAGAAGGTCCTCTGGACGTCGATGGACCCCCTCGCTTTCGCAGAGGTGGGGAAGAAGACGTTCAGCCCGCGTCTCTCCGCTACGAGGATGCCAACACTGCGGCCGAGGCCGTCACGTTCTTCCTGGCTGAGGCTGGTTTCAGCGGCGTCGAGATAGGCTTCCGTGAATCCATTGTCACCCGCTCCGTCTCTGACCCCAAGATGCTCGGCTTCAACCCCCTCCGTGACCCCGTCCCCGAGCTCCGCAAGCCCTTCACTCCCACTCTCGGCCTCGCCACTGAATACACCTCACTTCGAGGGCACCGGCGCTCTCTACTTCCGCGAGAGCCAGGAGAGCAATCGCATCTTCCTCCTCATCTGCGCCCACGTCGCCCGCCCTCCTCCCACCCACCACAACACGGGCTACACCGACGCCGTCCGGAGCATAATGGTCACCATCGGCGACCAGGATCGCTCGATCAAGGACTGGGGACGTGGTTTGCAGACTGGGCGAGCCCGAGGAGGGCGAGGACAAGGAGATTACCGAGAAACGTAACGAATACTTGGCCCTGGTGGAGAAGGCGAAGAAAACGATCGAAAAGGCGGACAAGTTCCACAACCAAATCACGAAGCACTGGACGACTCCGGACCAGCGCATCATCGGCGAGGTCGTCCACGTCGAACCCATCGCCGTCGCTGTCGAGCCTCACCACTATACCAGGGACTGGGCGCTCATCGAGCTCTACAACGACAAGTTCGATTGGACCACGTTCGGGGGCAACAAGGTCTATGTCGGTACGTTTCCATCTCTTGGCCAGTATCGTCTCGCAGTTTTAGCTGACTTTATATTCGGTCTTGCTACTGGCACCATTATCGGCCGCGTTACGGGAATGGAGTCGTTCATTCGCGTCTACAATGAGTACGGTATCAAGGAGACGTCGATCGAGATCGCCGTCCTCCCCTACGGCAATACGAACCGTCCTTTCTCCGCTCCCGGTGACTCGGGCTCTATCGTCCTCACCAGAGACGGCTTGTATCCTTGGGATGATCATGGGTGGTGCTGGCACCACCGACAGAACCGACGTCACCTATCTCACGCCGTACTGGTATGTCGAGAAGGAAATCAAGAAGGCGTTCCCGGGTTGCCACCTCTACGAGGTCGTCGAGTAGGTCGTCAGTCGTGGTTTTAACTTGCGTATGATGAAGCAAAGTTCGATGCCAAAGGTAAAGTTCGACGTAGGCACTTGTTGCTCTGATGCTGCTAAGTCGTACTTTGTGACTTTGTCTCTTCTCTCTCTTTCTCACTCACCGACTTCATGATGACCACTTAAGTCAACTTCGTCTCGCAACTTCGTTCCACAGATGTAAGTACCCATCGTTTGCGGTAGTTCAGGATACAGAAATGACAAAGATCCACGGTCAAGGTCTTCGGGTGCAGCGACTATTTATTGACTGGACGACCTCTGCTCTCGTGTAAGCCTAATGTACATCAAGCACCACCACCCACCTTGAACCTCGTATTCGTACGTGCAGAGTAGCCAGCTATTTCTGCTCCGCCAGCCTTGGTCCTTCATATCCGTCATACCATAACTCAAGGCTGCTGCGAATAGCTGCTTGTCAGGGTCTCACACTTTGGCTGTACTATACGAACGTCGAGCTTCAGGAAATTTGCCCGTCGATCTACTCAGAAGTCGAGATGCTCGTCCATCGTCTTGAAGTCTCTGAAGGCGCCTTTGGCCAGGAGAATGGCGACCCTGATGAGCATCGGGTTACAGAAGAAAGGGTGATCTCCCGAGCCTTCGTGTAGTGCATGTTCGGGTCTGTGTATGGTACGGTTTACGGTTAGGGACGTCTTAAAAACAAAACAGAGATAGGGATTACCGTCTTCCAGGGTTGGCCGTCATGCCTTTGGCATCCTTGAAGACCTCCATAGCAAACTCAGCGTTCCCGTCTTCGTTACGGAAGACTACGAATGACACGTCCTGGTTGGGCCGATTCGAACATCAGTCTTAGAGTAAAACAAAAGAAAAGAGGCACCACTTACACGATAGTGCAGACCCCGACCACTGCCTTCACGAACAGTGGACTCGATGTACTCTCCGACCCGGGTAGAGGTGAAGACGTTGAGCATGATGCCGTCCCACAGATCCAGGCGGTCTCGGGGCCAGTCGTATCGATGCCAGTCGTACTTCCAGAGCTGCGTCCCGAGATAGATGAAGTGAAGCATAGTGCCGTAGCGTCTCGCCCGTTTAGAATAGGCTATCTGCGTCTCGTTCTGGATGTCGCCGAAGGTAGACTGTGCAAAAGATTGTCCGTTTCAGCGTCGTATCGGGCAGCCCCTAACAAAAAGAAAATTACTCACTTTCGTTGTGGACAGGACCACCTAATCCCTAATATCATAGCGTCCAGCCCGTCACCAACTCGCAGTGAGGTTCTTCCAGTACTAGTGGACGATCCTTAAGCAGGTTTTGGGGTCACCGTACCTGCCCCTGATCGCATAGGCGACCTTTCTGATGAAGTCCTTTGGCGTTTCGAAGGTATCTAAGTAATTACAGAGTGGGTAGCGTCCTGCACGATTCTGTTGTCATTCATTGCGAGGATTAGGCCCGGCGATTAAATGAGAGCACGGCTGTCAGATTACCCTGCGCGGCTTCCCACAAGATGACTTAACGTTTCACCCAAGTTGGACGTGTCTGTTGAACTCCTCAAGAGCTCGCCATTCCCCCAACTCACTGGTGGACCTCAAGGCGGCTGCATCTTGGTCTGCAGCCGTGGAGGTACAAGTCCATTTCCAAGTATCATGGGAAATTTCTCAGCAGCGATTGATGCTGTGCACACTCTGTGATAGGTACGGCATGCATCAGTGTTCGACTTGGAGCATTGCCAGGGGTGACACCGGTGATGTATTACCTCAACGAAAACTGCAAATGGTTAGAGCTACCTTTTTCCTCTTTATTCCCTATCTTGCAGGTGACCTGTCTTGGATACCCACCTTATTCCCCTTCCATTCCTTGACCGATACCGAGCGCCAACTTCTCAAAGGGCTGCGCTGTCCCTTTCTTCTATGTCTAAACTTCATCTCTTGTTTTTTGTCATCTCTCTATACTCGGCGCTCGTCGCTGCGGATTATACCATCGACGATAGCAACTATTCGGTGCTCAAGTTCTCCGAAAATCCAGCTGGACCGGTGTGGGGCCCGTTCGGTTCTGATACCGGAGAAGTACTGGAAATCCGGTTACCCAACGGGACAACGCAAACTGTGGATGCAACTCAATGTTTCGATGGCACATAGTGAGTACCTCGGCCCACTTTGTATTCTCATGCTCAAGGTGTGATGGAATGGCGCTCGTAGCACTTGTAAGCCGATAGTTATGAACAGATCGAGCTATTGTTAACTTGGACCCCTCATAGACGCTGCATGTTCTGCATCAAACAATTGTGAAGTGCAATTCTCATTCACAGGTACGTTTGTTGTCTTTACCCTCTGGGACAACGGCTGGATGCCATCCTATTCTGACCCTAGGGTCCGGAATAACTATATATGTTTTACGAGCGGGACCGCAAGGCATGTCGGCCTCTCTTTCCATAGACTCTGGAACGCCGACGACGGCGACTCTCGACGTACCTCCACCACCGCAATACTATATCCCTCGCGTCCCCCTCCTCAGTGTACAAAACCTAGTATCTGGAACACACACAGCGGTGATGAAAGTACTGGACTGGAATGGCGGCTTTAGTGGTATGATGCTGGACTATATCGATATCAATCAGGCAGAGGTTTCAGGTCCGCCCCCCAGTCCGAGTCCGAGTCCGAGTCCGAGTCCGAGTCCGAGTCCGAGTCCGAGTCCAAACCCTTCCCCGACTTCCAATGCCGCACAGCCCCAATCATCAACGTCGCCAGCTTCAAGCGATCCACAAACCTCACAACAAGCGAGTTTGACAGGAACTCAGACAATACCTGCCTCTGCAACCTCCGTAGCTATTCTATCGGTGCTTTCTTCGTTGTCATCGGGCGCGACAGCGCTTCCCTCAAGCACGCCATCTGGAAATGGCACTAGTTCAACTGCCTCCTCGTCTTCCAGCTCAAAAAAGTACAGTCCACCTTCACATAGGTTCGACTGCGTCCTAATGTTGCTTTTCCAGAACCAACGTTGCTGCTGTGGCGGGGGGTGTTGGCGGTGCTGCCGGCCTTATCGCACTGCTTGGCCTGGCGTTCTTATGCTTGCGTCGCCGCCGCCGCCGCCACCTGCAGGCACTGAATGATCGACCTAGTCCACTCTTGTTACCGCAACCTGAAGCCAGGTTTACCGACATCGGGGCTGTCGGTCGAGACCCATTTGGCCGTTCTGCTACGCTTGCCGCGAGTAGGCCCTCTGGGACATCACGTCCTTTGCAATCATGGACAGAGTCGGAGGGCTCCACGGCCAATCTCATGGCTCGGGATGCGAGTAACCCAAATGCCAGTCCCGCCACAAATTTTTCTCACTCGCGCGTTGCGTCCAACGGCAGCGACAGCGCTACCTCGTTCGTGCCAGTGTCAATTGGCGTCGGAGCAGCAGCGATGGCAACAATGGCTCAAGATCGGGATGCTTCCGCGTCGGCTCAACCAGTACAGCCGGGAGTACGTTCGGCGCCTACTGCAGCGCCAGTCAGCTACCCCAACGAAAAAGCAGGGCCTGCTCCTAGCAGCTCCCAGCAGCAGGACCAGACAGCCACTCCCGATGCTCTCAACACACGCCCAAACCCCGTCCTAACGGACGACCAAGCAGACTTTGTGAACAGTCTGTTCAACAACAACGTCTCCGCGCCCGTCGTCGCACGGGTGCTCGAACGCATGCTTGCGAACCCACAGGGCGCGAGCGGCACGGGTTATAACGACCCTGAGTTGCGCCCACTTCTCAACTCTGGCGACTCCTTCGCACCGTGGCGGCCGACGATGAGCGACATTGGAGACGGAGAGACGACGATTGGCACGGCGCCACCGAGTTATGATTACGTGCGAGCACAATGAGCGGAGGCAAGTGTACCTTGAAGACAAGTTTGGAAGCAGCGTTTGTATGCCCCCTGTCCCCCTCTACTTTGTTTTCCCTTTGGAGTTTCTGGTATACGGGCGCGATCTGTTGCTGTACACTTCTGCACGAACGCTATCTTTAACCGTGTCTAGTCCATTTTTTAATCATAATAACAGATCTACCTGCAGTGAAAATGTCTGTTACTTTGTAATACAGTGTACACGGGCATGATTCTTCCACATTGTTGAAGGATGCACAACGAAGTCGGCGTATATAGAACGAAGTCGATGTGTTAGGAGGGACTACAAGGAGGATTCAATCAGGGGTGATCGAGCCTTCCGAGGTCCTGTAAACTGGAGGTTCGGAGCCGTCCGGTGCCATCGAAGGAGAGGTACTCGCGCGTCTGCAGTCGATGACAGAATTGTCCTGCGAAACAGGATCAGTCGTGGTCGGCCCAGCCGCGACATCCGGGGCCCTTCGTGTGTCCCCGGCGGTCGGTCGAGAGGATGTGAAAGTCGCTCGACTCGCCAACGGATTGCCTGGGAGGTTGATGCACCGCCGCAGCGCGAGCTGCGAGGCGCATGCGCGTCTTCTCGTTCGTCGGGGGCTGTGCTGGTAACGGCGCGTACTGTTGAAGGGCAAGGGCTGATGCGGCAGGGAAGGGATCAGGCCGCCCGCTTTCTTCCAACTTTACGTGATGAAACCTGCGCTTTCTGAGGAGGATAATAGTTGTGGCGACGGCGATGAGAACAGCGAGTCCTCCGCACGCGCTGCCAACTACAGCACGGAAGTTTACACTGGGGGATGGCGTCAACATCAGAAAAAGTGATTTATACGAGGACACAGACCTGGACTTAGAGGTGACTGCGGACGTAGGTGTAGCACCCATTAAGGTGGAGAATGCTGTAAAAGAGGCTGGTTGCGTGGTCGAGGGGAGAAGGGGGGATGACGGCGACGCAAGGGGCTCGATATGGCTTTCGTTGATGAGTGCGTAGTCAAATAAGAGGGCGGAGGGGCTTCCTTCCGAATCCAGAAGAACGATCGTCGCGGTATGGTTAGCACTGGGGAGGAACTGGACGTTGAACAATGAGACATTCGGAGTTTGGGATGACGGTGGGGTCGGTGGCGGCAAGGTCGCAGTGACAGATTGACCACCATCTATCGCGAGCTTCGCATTAATACCGTCAAACCCTGCATGCACGACAAAGACTGAAACTCCAGATCCTTTCGATAGCAACTGAGTAAAATCAACACGATGACAAATAATAGGCGTACCCGTGAAGGGAAATGTGATCTGGCACTCGTTTTCAACGGCACAGATTGCATCTATATTGCTATCAGACGACCTGAATCATCTCTTGACGGGTAGGCAATACGTACGGGCACTGAAAAAAAAAAAGAGGAGGCGGGGTTGTCAGAATGTGACATCTGTGTTTTGTCGGAGAAGATCCGCACTCACTAGTTTCGATTGCAACATTTTGAGGAGTCTAGTGAATCTTCTGTCCTCCCAGACAAAGGTAAAGTTTCGACTGTCGAAGGAATAAGTTTTCCAGCTAGTCCCGGTAGCAGTGTACGCCACGGAGCTGTTGGCGTTATCCACATGATAATATGCTTCAACCGAGGAAGCCAAGCTCAATATGGTGAGACCGTACATTGTACCAGTGAGCATTCCAGGAAAGGAGGGCTACATGTTGGGGCTAAAGAGTTGAAGGCTTTTATACAAAATTTGCAAAGGCCGTCGGATCATCAGAAACCGACCCGGAATCTAGTAAAAAGCCCTCCTTCGCCGTAATTGACGATACGCGACACCAAAGGCTGTTATAAAGCGTATGGCATCTAGGGTGTGGCGAAGAGGGTGCGCACTGCAAGGTCGCTGTGTGAGATCGAATTCAGCTTAGTGCCAGTGATCATGATCCTTGTATCAGATTAAGGAAAGAAACATGCGCCCAACGCTGTCTCGAACTTGACGCAAGTGGTAAGGGTGAACGTGAAAGGACGGCTGCCAGAAGGGTGAGCGGCAAGATCACGATGATGATCAGCACCTTGAACTTTGCAAATCAGCAAATCACTTTTTCACTGGACAGACCTGGACAGCTCTCCACAGCTCCCCACAGCTTTGTCCTCCATTCCATAGCCTGAAGATGGACCGTGGTGATTCTTTTGAGCTGGCCCGGGGGGATAAAGAAATTGTTGAACTGGTGCCGATTCTAGACGGTGAGCTGGATATACTAAATTACTAATGCCATGCTTCAGATAGCAAGCGCCGTGCGAGACAGCAGCCGCATCCTAGATTAACGCCGTTAATATTGGCGGAACTTCCCATCTTGTTGAACATGCGGGCTGACTAGTAGGCGCTTTGCTTTCCCAGAGCCAACTTTGTTCCCGCTATGGAACTCGCTATCGGCCGAGGTTCTAACACTGCCCCAGTAGCTTGGCGATCTTCTGCTTCCGTCGCCGCCACCACCATGGTACCACCTACGGGAATTGGGTGATCCCCTTAGTCCACTCCTGTTACCGCAACCTGAAGCCAGGCTCATTAACATCGTGTTGGTGGAGAACCGTTTGTCAGTTTAGATCTACTGCACTGCCCCTTGAACGAGAGCCTATCTTCAACTGTAGTATCGAGTACATTCTTGTTGAGTCATAGTAATAGATCTCGCTACAGTGAAAGGCAGGGTATTGTGTTGAGTGCTACTTCTGTGATGAACAAAGATATGGGTAGAAGGATGACGAGGAAACTACGACAGGCCTTTACATACGCCCGTGTGGGGGCCGGTATGGACCGTACGCTAGGTGACGTAGGTGATATGATGATATTGCGGACGATGGAGCAGGTCGCACTGTCTTGCTTGAACCAAAAAATTGGTGTACAGATATGTATAGTGGACGGAGTTGTTTGAATGAGGGACTACAAGGAGTCAGAAGTGATCTGGCCTTCCGCAGAGTGGTAACCAGGAGGTGCCGAATCCGGTGGGATTGCGGGAGGGCCACCCCCAGGTGCACAATCGATGATAAAGTCGTCATCCAAAAATGGATCAGTCGTCGACGGCCCGACTGCGGCATCTGGAGTCCTCTGTATATCGCCAGCGGTCGAGAAGATGTGAAATTCACCCGGTTCGCCATTGGATTGCCTGGGAGGTTGATACACCGCCAGAGTGCGAGCCATGAAGCGCCTGCGCATCTTCTCGTTTGTCGGGGGTTGTACTGGTGGCGACACGATCTGTTGGGGAGATGTGGCGGGGAAAGGATCCGGCCGCTGACTTTCTCCCAACTTGACGTGACGAGACATGTACTTTTTGAGGTAGATAGCTGTGATGATAGCAATAAGAGCAACGAGTCCTCCGCACGCGACGCCTACCACAACGGGAAGGTTCACACTGGCGGATGGTGTTAGCACCTGGGGAAATTGCTTCATATGAGGACACAAACCTTGACTTCGTGCGAGAAACCGTCGAAGTGGTTGTGGACGTAAGTGTAGAACCAGTTAAGGAGGAGGACGTTGTCAAAGAGGTGGTTGCTGGTTGCGTAATCGAGGACTGAAATATTGCCAATATGGTTGAATTAACTACGAAACTTGTGGGCAATGTCGCTGTCAATGAAGAAAGGGGTGGAAAAGAGGTTGACGGCGGCACGAGGAGCTCGACACGACTTTCGTTGACAAGCGCGTAATCAAAGTAAAGGGAAGTGGCACCATTATCCCAATCCAAGAGATCAATCGTTGCGGTATGGTCAGAGCTGGGAAGGGACTGGACGTCGAACAATGAGACGTTTGGGGTTTGGTACGACGGTGGGGTTGGTGGTGGTAAGGCCGCAGTGACAGATTGACCGCCATCTATCGTGAGCCTTGCATTGATCCCCTGAAACCCTGCATGCGTAACATACACTGTAAGTCCGGATCCTTTCGATAGTAGTTGAGCAAGGCAGATATGATGGCTGATAATAGTGCATACCCGTGAAGGGAAATGTGATGCGACAATTGTCTTCAACGGCACACGCAGCAACTAGATTGCGGTTAGATGACTCAGATCATCCTCGACGGACAGACAAGACGTACGGGCACTGCGAAGGGGGAGGGTGTCAGAGTCGTAACGTCAGTGTAATTTGTTTGGGAAATTTCTCACTAGTTTTGATTATAACATTTCGAGGAGTCTACAGTGAAATTTCCATGTGGGAGGACAAGGGTGATGTTTTGGGTGTCGAAAGAGTAAGTGTTCCATCTAGACCCAGATGGGGCGTATACCACGGTTTTGTTGGCGTTATCGACATAATAGTGTGCTGCAACCGAGGAAACCAGGCCCAATACAGAGAGAAAGTACACCGTGGGCATGCCAAGGAAGGAGGGCGACATGCCTGGGCTGAGAGAATCTTGTAAACGGCAAACGGGAGTCAAAAGCTTTTATGCGGAAGCCGAAGATCATCAAAAACTGACCGGAAAGCTGTAGAAAAGATCTCGAACATCGAATGGGCCTGGCGACACGACGTCAAGGGCTGTTTGACTGCGTAAGGCGTCTGGAGCATGGCGATGAGGATGTGCACTGTTGAACTTGGGCCGCCGCGTGGGATTGGAGTGGGAGGTGATGTGCACAGCGACTGGTGGTATCGGATTTTGGGTGAGACAGCGAGGGCCGGGGTCGTCGTCTGAACATGAATGGACGACTGGAAAGGTTAGTGGCATGATGAGAAGCTGCGCAAAATTGGTCGCATTTTTGTACGATCAGGATGGGATGATCATCGGACCGGTCAGTCCGAGCCGAGCTGCTTAGTCAGCTCACGTATCGCTCGTTCTGACCGCCACCATGGCTGCTGTCCTGCACGGTGGCCGCCATCTGAGGCAGGGCGTCAGCGTCGTTAAACAGCCAGCGAGATCGATACACATCCCTTCTGTTCCTCGCCCGAATCCCCCCTCGACACCCCACCGCATCGTCGCAGAGACTCGCACCTTTTTCTCTCGTCTCGTCTCCAACTTCTTACCCCCTGGTCTCTCCCGCTCCTCCCCTGCGGTCTCTGTCCAGCACGCTCTTATCCGTCCTGCCCCGCTCTCCAACTCTCACAGCATCAATGCCCGACTCTCTCTCCCAGTAAAGTATGCTCTCTCTCGACCCTTTGCTCCCCCTCGCTTGCCCAAGCCACCTGTTGTTCCCGCAAACGTCACCCAGGTCGGTCTTGGCACCGCTCGCGCATTCCACTCAGGTCGCCCCATTTTCCAAAACATGGTCGACAACGTCCCCATCGCCACAAGGGCTTTATGGGAAGCTGAGTGGGATCTGAAGATGAAGAAGAAAGAGACACGCAGGATGCGTCGCGCTGCCCAGAACAAGACAGTACCCAAATCCTGCGAGATGCTCAAGCCTAAGCCCAAGCCTACCGTTCCAGAGCTTCAATGCACCCCATCTGAACTCGATGTCTACTTCCCCGTCCAGCCCACTCCGGCGGTTACTACCCACCTCCTTGTGCCCCTTGCTCCGACCCCGACTGCGCGTCTCCCCTTGTTGGCTCGTACTGACAGTGGTAGTGCACACCCGCTGCTCCCGATCGCTGACCTGGCTGCCATTCACACCAGCCACCGGCTGCACTCTCTCAGAGTATCGACCCTGTTTGCCAGACTCGACGCTGAAAACGTGTGGGACGATCCTGGGGTCAACGTGGATGCATACGCTTTTGGGCCGCGCCATGACGCACCGGATGCACAGGAGAAGCAGTGCACTGTTTTGCGTGTCACGTTCAGAGGATGGAAGGCTACCCGCGTCCGTTCCATCCTTGGTGACAGCACAGTGGAGTGGTACTCGCTCGAAGAAACCGACCCAGACGGACATCCTACTTTCGTCCCTCTTCCAGATCCGAGACAGGATGTGTCCATGAGCGCGCACTCCGGGTGGCCTCCGCCCGAGAGCGTCGAGATCGACTCGACCAGTGCCTCCCAAGTCGGGATGGATGATGTATCTGATGTACTATCTGCACCGCCCATCCGGACCAGTGCTAGTGCACAGCACGACCTTATTCTTCCCACCCTCGACTTTTCATCTGCGTTTGCGGATGCCGTGGACAGTATCCCTCAGCCTCCACAGCCATCGATATTTTTGCGTACTGTCGCAGAATTAACGTGTGATGCCGAACTGGTGCCACAGTCATCTTCCGTGTTGACAGATCCAGACGGCTCGTGGGAGCGTCTTGATTTGGACTCTTGAAATTTCCATCGTGCAGCGCGTCGGGGAACATGGTTAGCGCAGCAGCCTTTGATATGTGCTTGATCTCCGTTCTTGTATCCATGTCAGTTGTACATGCCAATTAAATTTGCCAGGTCCTGTTTTCGGTCTCAATATCAAGGTTGCCCACTTTGGTGCGGCCCTGCAAACGATGATCAACGATCAGTATTGCTGTGTTCACATTGTCCTCTAGATCGTTGCCAGAGACGAAAAAAGACGATGCCGTGCCAGATTACTGCCCATTCCGGGACTTGAAAACCAAAGGTACCAGCCTCACGCTTTTACTTTCGCCCTCCCTCCACGCTTGAACCAAGATGGGGTACATGAGGTACATCGCTCCCCTACTCTGTGCTACAGTCGTTCTGGCAGACTATGACATCGACAATGCCAATTCGTCTGTCATATACACCATGCCACCTAGTCTGTCAGGAAAGTCCTGGCAGACATTCTCTGTGTCAACCCAGTCACTTTCATTGTCCATCAGCAACTCGACAGGCAACTACACCATCCCCCTCGATGCCTCCCACTGCTACGATCAAAATTAGTGCGTCTGCCTTTCCACTCTCATTGCTTGTGTCTGAATCCACATCGACAGTGCTCGTAGGTTACTCCGTCCTGCCTGTCGGATGTATGATATTTACATGCTTTTCTCCCCCAAGTTGGAGTATGTGGTACTGCTGACAACTGTTTTATCGAAATACCCTTTATAGGTATGTAGTTTCGGTTCATCCTTTCGATGCTACCTTCATTATACAATCTAGGGTCCGGGATCGCGATGTTTGTGTTCAACGCCGGTTTCTCAGGCGTGGCAGCCAGTTTTTCGGTCGACGGTGGTACAGCTGTACCCAACTCCATCGATGCGCCACCTGCTCCAACCTATCAGGTATCAAACGTCTCCTTGTATGACATCCAAGGTCTCCCGTCTGGGAACCATACCATGAGAATGACGCTGTTGGATTGGGACGGAAGCGCCACCTCCATGAAATTCGATTACGCACACGTTAACGAGACGTTCGTGGCATCTCCGCCAAAAACGTCGTCAACATCCTCTATGACATCCACCTCGGCAACTCAGACTTCCTCTCAGACAGCGCTTGCGGGAAACTCCACGGCCTCTCATAAGTCGGAACGTTCCTATGATGAAATGAACACGGACTGATGTTCTGCCTTTTTAGTGTCGATATCGGAGGCATCGTTGGGCTTGTGTTGGGATGCTTGATCATCCTCACGGGCCTCGTATTCGGCTGCATTTACTTCCTGCGAAAACGAAAGACAACCCGTCGAAATGTGTCATATCTAGAGTCAACCACCCACGTGAACCCATTCACATCAGAATTGAGCAGCCCCATTCTATCCTCTGTCCTGCACGCACCCCAGCAGCCATTCTTTTCCCAACAGCGAGAAGAAATTACTCCGCTCACGCGTTCTGCCCTCCTCCTTGACGCGCATGCAGCTGGCAACCAGTCCCCCGGGTCGGACCCGGCTTCCCGGTCCATCAGGTCTGGACAGAGCTCGGCTGCCTTCCAACCACTCCGCCGGCCGCCTTCTCAAATCGATGATGTTGATCTACGCGGCTACTCGAGTGCATCTCACGCGGCAGACGTAGGCTCGCCCATCTCGGATTCCCAGATCGCGTCACGATACACTCTCACGGCGGAACAGGCCAACGTCATCGAACGGCTGCGGCGAGAGAGCGTCCCTCTAGAGACGATCACGCGCGTCATCCAAGGATTCGTGTCGTCGAACCTTTCATCAGATGGGACAGACGATAGGAGACTGGGTCGGGAGAGGAGTTTTATCAGTGCGGCGCCACCTCCGAGCTATCAGACGCGGGATCGTTAGGTGGGTCGGCATTGGTTGTATTTTTGTGTAGTTTTTGAGGGCTGGATACCCTGTTATTTTTCTTATTTTTATCTTTTCGTTTCTGGAGACTTAGTCCGGTGGGATCCCATCGGCAGGCATCGCATGCTATCGAACTATGCAACTTCAAATGGCACCTCGTCGTGCGTGGATACGTGTACTAAAAAATTATACCTTGGAAGTTTACACATCAAAGCAAAATGTGAATCTTATACCCCTCCTTTCGACGAGAGTAAAATCAAATCGATTTAAGCACTCCTAGCGTCTGGCAGATCATGCACTGAGGAATCGGGCCAGTATCGGATCTGACCAGATCCGTCCACCCGAGCCCACGCAAACAAGCCTGCGGTGAGCCACGGTGCATGTACTGTAGTAGAAGTCTGCGATCAATACGAAAAACAAACTGCAAGCGCCTCGTACAACTTTTCGGCCAGGATAAAATTTACGCTGGACCTGAGTCCAGCCGCCAGCGTCGTGCCAGGTAGGCTGGTCCACTCCCGATACAGAGAAGCGCACAGACAGATACCCAAGCGGCGCCTTGGTTCGGAGAGATCGCGCCGGTGCTGGCAGGCGAGATCACGCACGAATCCGAACCCGATCCCCATGCGACTACCTGAGCCCACATAAACACAAAGAGGGTATCCTGCATGCATGTATATCGTAAATTCAAGCATAATCCATACCCTACCATTTACCCCCTCTCAGCCACGAGATCGTAGCTCGGTGGTGCGGTCGTCATCGTGTTCGATCGCGCTAGCCCCGTCTCTCTCTCCCACTCCTGAATACCAGCGTGTCGGTCGGCAAGCATCCGTTCCACCACACGAGCAATAGCTGCCGCAGGCACATCGTTCTGATGCAGACTGTTGATAAAGTCTGCTTGTTCATCCGTCAACAGCGGCGACGTCCCTTGACGTGAGTCCAAGGGCGATTGCCCTGTCTCGGGCGGTGATGCGGCCACGTCCGCAGTGTCATTCGATAGCATGAGACGAGCCTTCCTATGTTTGCCGCCAAGAGTGTTGCTAGAGCCGGAAGTACCGGTGAATGGAGTCAGAATGTCTCGACTGTTGCTCAGCGAACTTGGGACCTCTGATGAGCCAAGCCGACCGGGGACGAGGGGCACAAAGGAAGAGCGTTCTGTGTTATGCGAGAGAGTGGGGCCATTATTGTTCACAGGAGGATGGCATGCAGTGTAGGAGTCATATGTCCCGGTGGTGTCGGTCAAGCGAGAATTATACCCGGCTTCGGGACTAAATGGTGAGGATGTCCCGTTAGAGTGAAGGTCGATCATCTCTGGCGCATGCCCACGACGACGACGTATCCAAAGGAATGCAAGGATGCCAGCCACGATCAAAACGACTGCGGCGATCACACCACCGACGATAGCACCGGTATTACTACTTTCAGTGCCAAGTACGGTCATTGTCAGTACCAATTCCGCTGTAATGTAAGAGCAATTGACATACTGTGCAGAGGAGCTAGTTGTAGATGTGGCAGTGCTAGTCGAGGGCGACGTACTCATCGTCGTCGTTGCGGCATTGGTAACCAGTAATTCGTTGACGTATGCATAATCGAACATCATCCCGCTGTAAGACCCAAAAAGGTCATTGATGAGTAGTTTTAGCGTATGAGGGCCAGACGATAGCTGCTGGACGTCGAACATGGATACATTGGCAATTTGATAAGCGGGGGCGGGAGGTGCGTTTAGCACGTTTGTTTGGGCGTGTTCGTTGTCGATGGTTATACTGGCGTTGATTCCTGCGGGGCCAGCTTGGTTGACATAGACTGTGATCCCAGATCCTAAAACGGATAAGGGACGGAAACGGATGGAGATGGAGATAGTCCTACCAGTGAAAGGGATGGTAAGCGAACATTTGTCGGTCTTAAAGCACGCGGCGTCTATTTGTGTCAGGGTAGAAACGAAAGAAGTCGAGTTGCGAAAGCTCACATCGACTACGGGGTGAGATGTAAGCGGATCAGACTCGAAAAGAGGGGACAGCATACTAGGTATGGTTGTAGCAGACAAACGCATCGACGGCCTGATAAGTGTGGTTGGGGAGTAATAACTCGAGGGTTTCACCGCCAGCGGCGAACGGAGCCCAAGCCGCTTTTGGTCCGGAGGAGTAAGTAAGGGTGGTGTTTGTGTCATCGATGTAATAATTAGCCCATGAAGGGGATATAAGGGCGAAAAGGAAGAGGAGGCGGCCCCTCCTAAGACGGGGCATGAGGACGACTGGGAATAAGTGAGGAAGTGACCTGTCAGACAAGTCGCAGAAAGGCAGTGCCTTGCGACTCGAGCGCCAATCAATGATCAGCCAAGTTGTCGTCGCCATCGACGCCACATACGTGTATTGCCAACTCGAGGCGCAGGCCGAAAACTTTGGACGCACCAATGTCACGGTTGATGCTGTTAAAGTGTGGGGGCGCGGCTGGCGGGAGTACAGCTTGCACACAGCACATTGCCAACGCTGTGGCCCACGGCGTGGACTCAACTCTCATTGCGCTATGCCTACTCCCCTTCTGAAGGTCGACTCCCCTGAAGTGCAGGGTATCGCCGACGAGGATTCCGATAACCTCAGCACATACAATATTTGCCTCAATTACGAAGAGGAACTCGCCGCATTGACCGCAGAGCCCCCGAGCACATCATCGCCCAGGCGACCGTCGGAGTCTATACACAGTGTGCCCACATTATTCGAGATGCTACGTACTTTGGTTTGGAACCTAAATCCAATGAGAATAATAAGGTGCATGGCCACATGTGCTCACACTATAGCGAGGAACTCACGTCTAGATGCCTAGCTTGACTATTCCGCTTCCGTACCGGCCATTCTCAAGCAGTTCAGTTGTGACATCAATAAGTTCAATGGGGAGAATGTTCATTCCCTGACAAATGTCATCTCTGTGGAATCCGATGTGCACGAGGCATTTGAACAGCTGATATTGTACTTCGAAGCCACGGCAAGTTTTGGTATTTTCCGAGCCATAACACTCATCGGGTACCATTTCACTACAGTCTCAGGAGGATTGTTATGAAGTCAAGTGGTTCGGTCTGAAACCTTCCGACGTGCACCAATTTGTTAAATTCTCAACCTCGGATCCCGAAAATCTTCCGGTTCCTGCACGCGAGCTGCTTGCCCTGCACGCTACTTGCTGCAAGGCCGCTCACCTCTCTGGTGCCACAGAATACATAGATGAAGTTTATCGCGATGCGGATGAATTAGGTGTCTTGTCGGCTGATGGCACTTCAGGGGACATACTCGACTATGTGCTGTTGTCCCTATTGAAGCCCCGGGACTTGAAAGCTTGAACCCGTGACTCTACGAGCCGGCATCTCTGATGATATGATGTTGCGAGGAGCGAGACCAGTCACCCCTCTGCTGCCGCGTGGTCATTGAATAATTTTCTCCAGTCAAAATTGGTTCGAACGGTGTGCGGACTCGCAGATGTGACGGAGATATACAAGGGTATCATCAAGGTGCTTAGGAGGAGTTCGCCACAAAACAGGTCGTCGTCGTTCAGGAAGAGCCTGAGAATGGTGAGAGGATCGATCCATTCGAATGACTTGCCTTCGGGCTGACAACGCTGGCATGTTATCGTCGCTTCTGTACACCCCCACACATGTCTGCAAAGTTTTGATCTTCAGAGTCCACAGCGAAACTGCAACTAGAGCATGTGAGCATGTATTGATAGCATGTGTGACTTGGCATAACAAGTCATAGCGAGAAAACATGCAGAATGGTCAGGACATCCACATATGTGTGACAACTGTTTGTTGTGAGGGAATGACGAGGAATAAAGAGATAAGGGGGGGGGGCATCTGGAGCACTCAACGTCCAACCTCACAAGACAGTACTTTCAACGAGCCAATTGTAAATAGCACTGGCAAGAATTCGCCAAAACCACAAATGCGACCAACACTGTAATGTTAGGCACCTCAATGTATCAGTGCTCCCCTTGGTTTTCATAACGACTCTGCAATGCCCAGGAACGTATCTGCAAGTTGGGCCTAGCGATGGACGAGAGAAAGTCCGTACAGTCTAAGTATCACATGCATATGCACACACCGTATCGAGCGCTTCTGTGTACGACGAAGAAGAGCCGCGGCGGCCGGCATGACTGGATCTCTCTGTGCATTCTGCGCGTTTCAAGGAATGTCGGCCATACGACGTAGATACATCGATGAGACGCCTGGTCCGAATGACACAGCATGGAATGAGACTGGCTTGCTACATCCGTGAAGAGAACAGGTGTCGGCCCAACAAAATACACAAAGGACGATGAACTTTACCTAAGTCGGATGGCCGTGCGGCAGAGATCTTGCATAACGTCGTCACCAATATAACCTTCATCATCAGAAAGGAAGATGATGACTGGAGACCTGTATACCAACGGAAGTCCTGCTTTAAAAAGACAAGGGGAGAATAACGAAGGTAGCATTTACCTTTCCGTGCTCCGACTTTGTGATTGCTTGAGCTCTCTGGATTGCAACAGTGAAGTTGGTTCCGTAACCCGTACCAAAACCAAGGAGAGCACCCAATAATTGATCTGGTGTACTCCTGAAATCGTTCAAGATTGGGGTTTCAATAGCATTGTCAAACAAGACCACGCTGACCACGCTGTATGCGTCCCGACGAGCCGCATTCGAGTTCACAATCACTGCTGTACGTGCCGTCCAGAAACTGTACAGCGACGAAAGATCGTCCCGTGTCGTCAAACTAGAGCTGTTCATAAGGCGATATGGAGCAAAATTACTGCGGCGGAATCAACTGGTCAGCCACAAAGATCCTACGAACAAAGTTTCACTTGCTATGTGTCCATACACATGGAAAGCCTGTTGCATCACGACTGGGTTCCTGCATACAAATCGATGCCCGTCACTCGAGACGTGACCGACTCCTGAGAGCGCAGTGGGTCCAACGGCTCGTAGAAGAGGGACAGGACACAATGGGAGGGTATAGCTGGCCCACCCCCCGCTGCAGTGTGTTCAAGACCAATTATGTTCACGAGACCCAGCAGCAAGACAAAACCTGGAGGTTTTCAAATACCACTGCACACAGCATCACTGTTAGTGGGATCATGCGTCAACCACTGCCCAAAGGATGATCAAAGGAGAGACGTACCATTTCTCGAAGTTGGCCTGTTCCTCTCTCGACTAAGGATCCTTAAAACTGAGGAGGAACCATTCCGACAAACAAATCATACAACAATGAAAATGTAACTTACCACTCCGTTTCCAGAAAAGACTGTGCGTGAGCAGGTCCTTTGGTCGATTGGTATCCTCCTCGTCAGGTGCTGCACCTCCTCATTTCCAGTGCAAGCGGCGGCGTCGTTTGCGCGACAATAGTCAATGTGGACGTGCCGCCCCATCGCCGAATAGTACCGGCGATAATAACAGAGTCCTGGTGAGCAAGGGATGCCTGGTTTCTCTTCGTCGTTCAAGGTCGCGATAAGGT
>JBBPLW010000255.1:0-25134 GCA_038089995.1 Tylopilus balloui
CTCTGTTCTCTCGTCCTCTTCCTCCGTTCTCTCATCCTCTCCCTCTGTTCCCTCGTCCTCTTCCTCCGTTCTCTCGTCCTCTCCCTCCGTTCTCTGGTCTCGCCAGTCACACGCGACGTGTGGGTGCCCAAAATCATCTCTCCAGACGCCAGCGCCGTCTGGCTCGTCGGTGGCACTTACACTGTCACCTGGGACACATCATCCAAGCCCTACAACGTCACAAACCCTCAGGGCATGGTCTATCTGCGCATTCACGACGAAACACAGATGGCAACCCCCCTCGCCCAAGGCTTCCCCTTGACTGCCGGACAGGTCAATGTAACCGTTCCCGCAGACACCCAACCCTCCGACGAGTGGATAGTTGTCCGTAAGTCGACTTTCTGACTGGGTCCGATCCGAAGCAACAAGTAACCCCTCTTCCTACAGTCTTTGGTGACTCTGGCAACTGGAGCCCGTCCTTTACTATCAAATCATCATGATCTTTTTGACTTGTACGGCATAACCTCACGATACATGACACACACACACACCCGGCTCGATGGACACTTTAGAGATACTAGGCGCTTGTACTTTGACATTTTTGTGGCTAACCCATCATTTCACCAACCTGTTGTACTCGGTATAGTTATATATTGCTCAGTTCTGCCATTAGTCTGTATTCTTTGTAGTCCTACCTGTGGCCAGACCCGGCTTGATAAACAGGACATCCTGTGTGTCTTGCTCCTCCCCATCTGATGCTGTGGGTGTGGGGGCGACATCTTAGCGTGCGAGCCGAGCGATGGTGCCTAAGATCAAACGGTGATAGCTGTTTGCAAACAAAGAGGTCTTCGGACATCGCCGAGGCAAGACCCCAAACTCGCCGTTGCGCATCACAACTTGTGTCCTTGGCTTGCTGGGCAGCACCCCTCCCTAGAGCATATAGTAGATGTAACTTCATTCGTACTGTAATGCAGCACAGGAGTATTGCAAGCTGGTCCAAACTTCAGCATCTGGATTGACTGAACACCAATCCAGCTAAACCGTAAGGTGGGTAGCAAGTTTGAAACCTATCGGGGTCTGACATCTGTCTGGGTCTGAAACGTTTTTCTTGCCTGCGCTAGTCGTTTGCAAATATCAACAAACACAATGTATTTAATGCAAAGACTAAGGTGAGCTCGGGGTCCTACTCTGGCTATTTCTGAAGCTCGATTGTTCGATCGTATGCTCTGTAAAGTTTCAGCGCTTCAGTCATGTCCCTCGAACCTAAAGCAAGTCGGCGCTGTTTGAATTTACGCACCATCACTCGGATTCTGTGCTCACTAGGATGGGGAGGAGCCTGTCGTCCATCTTGTTCTACCTGGCCACAGGCGCTATTGCTACTTACACAACATACAAATTATTACTCTCAGTAGATGATCAAGATGACCATCCGCCGGGTCGCTCTCAATCGTACGAATCCTCTCGATCACCAGTTCCCCGGCGCGATGAGCAGCAACACTGGCAGATCATAGACTCTTCTCAGAGACCCGATCATGCCTCGGTGGAAGTCGTCCAGGCATCCCCCCGAGCCAAGGCCAAACAAGAAGGCGACTTGGCAGTCCAGTATTACCAGCAGATCA
Source organism: Tylopilus balloui (assembly GCA_038089995.1). Lineage (NCBI taxonomy): Eukaryota > Fungi > Basidiomycota > Agaricomycetes > Boletales > Boletaceae > Tylopilus > Tylopilus balloui. The sequence goes on from JBBPLW010000255.1 coordinate 1,599, forward strand.
AAGAGCGCCATGACTGTGCCCGCGCCAAGGCGCCTTCAGAGGAGGGCAAGCGCCACGCGTTCAAAATCTCAAATCTCAAAGCTGAAGCGAGTGCCGCCATATTTAGTGGTAATTTCATATCTGTACTTTCATGGCCGAGTTTGCTCATTATCATCAGAAAACAACCAGGACCGACAAATCATTGATTCTTCCCGGGGGCCCGATCATGCCCAGATAGAAGTCGTCCAGGCGTCCCTCCGAGCCAAAGCCAAACAAGAATGCGACTTGATGTCCCAGTGTTACCAACGGAGCCATGACGCCTATGAACGCGGCGACCATACCCGTGCCAAGGCGCTTTCAGAGGAGGGCAAACGCCACAAACTCGAGATGGAAAAGCTCAATGCTGAAGCGAGTGCCGCCATATTCAATGGTATCTTCATATCCATACTTTCGTGGCCGAGTTTACTCAACACCGCCAGATAACAACCAGGTAAAGATACCCGGTTGAGGTGCCGCACCTTCACTTCACAGTTCTCAGGGCAGGGCTGCATGCGAAGTCGACCTTCATAATCTCTACGTCAAAGAAGCTATTGCTTTTTCCGAGAGAGCCATCTCTGATGCTCGTCAAAGAGCCTATCCTGAGGTTCGGCTAATCGTCGGCATGTGTATTTCTTAGATAATTCGAGGATTTGAGCTCATGGTCCGATGCAGGCCAAGGCAACCATTCCGACGGAGGTGTCTCTCGACTCAAACCCGCAATACAGGAATACATGCAAACGTGAGTATTCCCGACAGGTACTCTTAACGACCTTTGACCCGATCTTCAGACGTGGGTACCACGTAGAAGTAGACTCAAATAACGCAGGTGTACTGGTAGTTCAGTTGGGCGGTAAATGATGCAGAGATCTCAAATATCAATATCCTGTGCGATGGATGTACTTTGCTATCTATTTCTTGATGTCTGTTTTGACGCACCAGACACTCCTCACCCTTGGGTTCGACGGATTATTGCAACTCAACGATCTCGAAGGTGAGGGCTTGAGTGCACCTAGGAATTGCTGGGGGGCCTAGCATGAGAGGCTAGCCAACTGGACGGACGCTCGATGGGCAGCATAGGATCAGATTGCGCGCAACTCTTGTCTTCAAGTCACCAGTCACGACGGCAGAATCCCAATGGCGATGGGCCTGTAAACTAGACTCCAGCCAGCTCGGCAACAGAGTGCTGAGAAGAGGCGTCAATGTCCAAATTGATAAATACAAGGTGATGCAACGTCTAGCAGGCTAGTCAACACGAATCGCGCCATACAGTTTACGCACGACCCAGTAAGACGCGAGAAATCCGATCGTTCCTGAGGACGATGAGTTGCAGACAAGGCATCATGAATTTCGAAAGGAAAGGACATACCTGTGATGAGGAAGTCAAACAGACAAATAAGAAACAAGTATCCCAGATACAGCACAACGCTGGTGAAAGAATCGAGCGACAGACGTGAGGCCCAATAAAACAGACCGTATATAAGAATCCAGAACGCGCTCCCTCCTCCGGTCATGAACGCACGCCAGTGCCATCTGTAGGGCCATCATCAGCGACGATGCTGGCGCTTAGAAACTAAGGACGAGACGCACCGATATTCTTCTGCGCACAAAATAAAGTAAGTGAAGAGGATTGAGACTGTTCCGGTCGTCAATGCAACTACTCCTGCTGTGAGCGCCAAAAAACCAAACGCATAGTATGCGCGTGAAGCGAAGAGACTTGACATGATAAAGTACAGTTCGACGAATGCAGCGCCTACAAGAGGGTTCAAGACCCTCGGTCAAAAACGAAATAATAGGTGTAAGTAAACCCACCGAATGGCAAGATACCAGCAAGTAATGCGGAAACCTATCATGGTATTTATACGCACTCAGACATTACATGTCATGCCACATACCCAGGGTTGGAGGTAGCGAGGCGTTGGGGGTATTTGCCTAGGTATTTGGTTTACCCTCACAGGATGTGAGACAGCCTATGCTCATCTTGTAAGCCAACCGAGCAAAGGAGGGAAAGTTGGGTACACACCCCTTGTCGCGATCCGATGTAAGAACCGATGGCCGAAAGGGGTGCAGAAATTCCAAACCACAGCAAGACGATGAGCAGCATCGTCGCTACACCGGGCGTTCATGACAATTAAGGATCAGGTACGGAAAATCACGCACTGAAGGGAACCGCTCCTGAGGATCCAGCGACAAGAAGGAAAAAGTTGAGAAGGAAAATGACGATGAAAACCAGCCTGTGTTCCGATTTCAGCGGAGAACGAGGCAGAGAACACACGAGCATACGTAGGCAAGACTGTGGCGGTTACGAAGGCATTCTTTCGCCGCTCCACGCCCCCAAGAGACGCGTACACGCGGCTGGAATAGTATCCGCCAATCCTATCAGAGCCGTCTGGCTTTAGAATAAACAGAGCAGGGTGACAGAGAAATGACTTGCCCGCCAAAAAAGGACCAACACACCATCATTACAGTTGCAAGCGAACCACGGTTAGACGGTGAGAGAAAGCCTAACAATGCGAAAACTGTCCAGAGAGAATGTAAACATCTCCAAATGCCGGCAAATGGAGGAAGTACCGAGGGTAACCGAACTCATTGCACAGAGTTGTGCACCGTTACCGATCATGACAGCTAGGAGCATCGGTAAACGTGGCGTGCGGAATACCTCTCCATGGACGAGTTTCCATCCCCAATCCTCCTGAACATCCTCCTGAAATAGTATGAACATTTTGTACAAGTGTAAACGATGGATAACGTGAGGCTTACGCTGAGATCGATGGCATTGTAGCGAGAAATCTGCAAAGAATGTATCAAGTTGTTCGTTTTCAGTAAAAAAGTGCTCACGTCTCTCGAGACTGTTCGCAAGAGGATAATGGCTACCATGACACAGAGGAGAACAACGATTACGATCGAGTTAATAATACTGAACCAGTGTATTCGTGGGTCGAAAATGTGCAGGTAATTATCCCAACGGGTAGCCTTGGAGATGTTAGCACAATCTCAAGCTTGAAAATGGCTGTTCCCGTACCCATGGAGTATCTGATTTCTAATGAAACTGTCAAACCCCACAGAACAGAATATTGATATGGTGCTTACATCCCAAGTGACTCGATAAGTGTAACGGACGGTTGTCGTCTGCGTCTCCGAAAGGAGAAGTGGCTGTACTCTAGAGTCACAATCAACTCTGTCTGTGTCTTCTTGTGAACCGCCACGGCTTGGAGCACGGATTTAGGGGAAGACAGCAAGACATCGGTAACAACTACCACACCTTGATGGCCACACCAAAACACCAACTACTCGGTATATGCCTGGATCTCGTTCATGGTATCTGTATACCGCATAAAAATGATGCTATGAACAAGTCACCTGATACAAACCTCAACACAATATCGTAATGGTTGTTCAGGTACGGAGTTTTATTGTCGTCGTCACCGAGATTGAAGCCCATGTCATAAAATATGTCACCAGTCTTCAAGTCTTTTTTCATCTCTGCTGCTGGTAGGCCGTCGACGAGCCAGTTGAAGGCATAATCTTCCCGTATGCGGTCATTTATGAACTTCGCGTCCTGCGGCGGCACTTGTTGGGTGCAGAGTGTGTGACATGTACCATTCTCTTCTAACATTTTGATCTGACGCAGGCGTAGTCAGGCTAGGGAGGCGCCACTGTTAGAGTATGTTGATACGCACGTCATACGGTGAATTGAATATTCGGTCCCCGAAAAGAATGGAACCCAGAGACTCTGGCTGACTCGTTGGACCACCCTTGGGTTGGCAGAAATGAAAAGCGGGATTGTAGTAGTCATCTTACAGTGCTTATGAGCGCGAGACAGACTATAGAACAGACGAGACCCGGGTTGAACCCACAGTTGATCAGAGATTTCTGGTTAAGGTGGTCGAGTCAACGAGACATCATCCGGACCATCAAGACCGCGTACTAGCTTTGAGTTGTCCTTCCCTGACAGCATCGGTGTGAGGGCATTGACAAAGAGGTCTACTTGCTCCCCTTTCTTGAAGTTGCGCGGTGCAGTACCCGGTAGATAGAACGCACTGACGCTGGTAACGGGGAGCAGCAGTATGCAGCCCAACAGGAAGCTCTGACATGCCTTCATATTGGGCAGAAGGCGAACGGTTGTCGTCGTGGTGTACACTGTAACGTGTCGTCCCACATACTCTGGGGTCACGTGACCAGAATCACATTTATTAGTTCGTCAAGCTCACTTACAGTTCCCAAGTTCAAACTCACGTTCACTTGTACGTACTAAACGGTAAACACAAGTGCATTGCGTGGCCTCCCTTTATTGATTCAAAAATGCATGAATCACGTCTGAAACAGGTTCTGGCTCTCCCACATGACCACTAAATAAACGTATAAACGGTGGCATCTCCGAAATGTGAAACTTCGATTCGGTTCAGCTACATGGAACATTAGCATGAACAGAGACCCGGCTCGACGTCAACGGACCGGGAAGTAAACGTCGGTTTTTAAAGGCATAACTAGTCCCGTAGTTTTGAATCAAGTACAGATAGTCCATCTCAGCGGTCGGACTCGGAATTGCCTAGGTATAATATCGTCCGTCGTGCGCCCGCGCTACTCATGCCAAGTCCTAAAAGCATTCTTTGGATCCATGGTGGTTACAAATTGAACAAGAACATACAAATCAGCAGGCTTCAACAAGCGCTAACGCTCTCGGCAAGAGGTCAGTGGTCGAGCATCACTGGCCAGGAATTTGGTATCATTCATCCTCCTTTCAGTATCGATGAGACATTCTGCAGCTCTGGACATCCATGCGACCCCACAGTAAAGCGCGCGAAGCGCCAAGTATTCACGATGCGGAAGAGCGAAGGCGGTTATCATGGAGAAAGTCAGGCGTTCGGGGATTTTTTAATCCACTTTCAGGTCTGCCTTGGCTCCATGCACATCGTACGTGCGTGGCCCTATGAATGATATCAAGACACGAGAAAGAGATAGGGATAGTAAACGCACCTTCACAGGCTTGAGCCATGGCCAGAGGTAAAAAGAAGATGGCAGCAACGGTTCATTGAAGAAAATATTCTCAAGATGGTGGACTGGATTACCGGGCAAGTCATCGATGATGTGAACATCAACAGGATTGTCCACATTCCTGCGGGGTGGTGGTGGTGCAGCAGGGTCTCTAATTGACAAAAGGGAGACGCCGCGACCAATATTTCTATTGGTTGCCTCAGGTATAATGTGCGAAGCTTCCACGTCTGCGGAACCGCCGTGTTGCCAATCCTTCCAACCGGTAATCATGCAACGATAGTCATCGTGTTCCATTGTCTGTTCAAGGTGTCAGCACATACGGTCACCAAGCTTGGATAAGAGCACACAGCAGCACAAGCGGTATGATGATCTGATTTGCATCATATGCTTGGAATAATCGTGAGCACTCTCGAACGATGGGCGAGAAGGATGCGAGGACGAAGCTGGGGTCGACCCGCTGCTACGCTTGACTACCAGAAAACAGTGATCAAATAGACGAATGGAAAGGGTGTAACTTACTTACAGATACGGAATACGGCTAACTCCGTGAGTACTGTATTGTCGGTGACCGAGGAGATCTCCCGCTGAAGTTGTCCGTAAGGATTACTGGCCGGTGCCAGACGTAACAAGTGACCGAGAATGCGAAGACGGCGGACAGGGACAATGGTCGGATGCCTTGAGACTATAAGGCTTCCCATCGGTTGTATGAACGCTTGGGGGAAAGGGGAAATGACGTCGTGGGTAGTCTCGCGGAGACGTACACTTAAAACCCCGACGAACCCCGGGGTCACCACCTCGGATGGATCCGAGGCTAGTGTGGCTGATAAACTGTAACGGTACTCGGAAATCGCCGAGTAGCCACCCGAGTCGAGCAAGGGTGCTGCTCATCGACCTCACCGACTTCAAGAATGGGCTGTACGTGGACCACCAGTCAGCGCATATGCCATCACTAACCAGTTTTCCATTCAGCCAACAAACCCCGTGGACTTCAAGCCGCTCGCAAGCTCCGCAATTCCCGTCGCGTAAACCGCTGGGTACATACCTTTCCATCAACACTCGGCCACCTCAGATCTCACATTCTGTTTGTATAGGCGGACAAGTCATACAAGAAGCGTGCCCTTGGTAACGTCTTCAAAACCTCCCCCACCGGAGGATCATCACACGCAAAGGGCATCGTCCTCGAGAAAGTTGGCGTCGAGGCGAAGCAGCCTAACTCTGCCATTCGCAAATGTGTCCGTGTGCAACTAATTAAGAATGGCAAAAAAGTCACGGCGTTCGTGCCTGTAAGTTCTCATGGTGTGTTGCCGATGCCACTGATCGATTATGATTATGGTGTGCTAGAATGACGGCTGCCTAAACTTTGTCGACGAGAACGACGAAGTCCTCATCTCTGGTTTCGGTCGTAGTGGTAAAGCCAAAGGTGATATTCCTGGTGTTCGCTTCAAGGTTGTCAAGGTGTCTGGCGTCGGTCTCCTCGCATTGTGGAAGGAGAAGAAAGTTGGTTATCCCGACTTGTTCCACCCGCTCACTATTCACTCATTGCATGACCGTATCATTAGGAAAAGCCTCGGTCATAAGGAGCATTCGCTTGCTGACCTTCATCGCTTTTATACTACTTTGCATATGAACATGCATGTATAGCCCATAAATATGCTTTCCTTCCAATGAAAACTCAAGGGAAACATCACCGAGCATTCGACACAGCTGTCCATTGCTGAAGTAGCTGTGGATGCAAGAGATAATCAGCGTTGGATTTCCTGACTAAATGAACGATTCCAATCAGATGGTCGTGATCCCTCTGCCCTGCAAGTACCTCTTCAGGTCCTTCATCAGCTCCAATTGCTCTTCGACGGTCAGCCCGCTGACTATCATCTGTAGTACGGATCCTACAGTAACGTGATGCTCCCGAATCAAGCTGCTGTAGTACACGTAGGTGAACACTCCCATCAAGAACCTAGTGAATGTTGTCAGTTTCGGGGTGCCCAGATATGACATGTACTTACTGGCAATCCATACGATCCGTCATTCCACCGTGGCCGGGAATGCTGTGGCCAAAGTCTTTAACGTCAAATGCACGTTTGAAACCAGATGCAAAGAATCCTCCAAATGGTGCAACCAACGAGGCAAAGATAGCGAAGACAAGTAGATGGAGTTGATACGGGACATAAGGAATGACTGCCACCGGTCGGCCAAGCTGCGAGTGAGATGATTAGCCTGACAACAGAAAATTCAACATGGGATGGCATACGCACAAGTTGGGACAAAAAGACTCTCAACGGTGTCCAGATTTCCCATTCCTTAGCGATGAAGACTGGGTTGGGAACACATTGGACGTTGCTCCATACGCTAACACCAAGATCATGGACAGGACAGATCATATAGTTGAACCGCATAAAGTAACTTCCCCAGACCACGCTGAAGATAAGAGTGCTCCAGAAAGCACCAATGAACCCCTCGACAGTTTTTTTCGGAGACAACTTAATCAATGGGGTACGACCAAGAGTGATACCCCAGATGTAGGCGAACACGTCGTTGCAAATGACCAATGAGGCGGGAATGAAGAACCAAATCAGTCCTTCAAGGATATTGTTGATAATGAAGTGGCTGCAAAGTGTTTTAGATCCAGATCTTGCTCGGAGGTTACATTCCTACCTTGACACCACAATCAAGAGCAAACTCATATGGACCCAACAGAAGAGGCCAAACTGCTGCTTGAGATAACCTCGCCTGAGGGACAACACGAAGCCCATGAACCCAATAGTGTAGAGAGTGAAGCTGATCATACGATGGTTCGTGGCGAATGGAAGTAGCTGTCCATCAGTGAATACTACATGCTTCAGGACGACATCAGCTCAAGGACACGAGGGGGTAGAAAAAAGACTCACCTTGAAGTAATATATGATGCTTTCACCGTATAGGAAGTAGTTGGTCACGGCGAAGAAGTACCAGTTGAGAGTTTTGCTCCAAGGATCCTTGTGTCCCTTCACTGCAAGTTCCGCAGTTTCGGGAGACATATCCTTCAGTGAAAAGAGGGCTGTGACCTCTCGGTATACTAACGTTTGGCATAGCATGACGAGGATAATGAGGTATGCGTGACCCATCAGCAGAAGGCCTGATCTGATGTCAGCATTCAGATGTCCGATAGAGGGTGGCCAACTCTACCCATGAACCCTCCGATCATGATGAACGTCCATAGGGTCCTTGTCACTAGATTTTGGCGTTTTTTTGTACGTTCGGCATCTTGAATGTCTTGCTTAGTCTTAACGGCACGCTCGACATCCGTTTGTGATTGTGGAGGAGTAAGTTCCTGCAATTTCGTGACATGTTTCGATTGTGCCTCGGCCAGTGTGGGATTCGAAACTGTCGGTAGGCTATCAACTCCATAGAAAGGTTACGGGGCAACAGGCACCATTACCACTGGATTCGGGATTCGGCCGAGCGGGTTCTGGGGTAGAGGAAACATCCTTCTGCTCCGTCTCAGTGACAGATTCAGGTGGTGTAATCTCTACTTCCGACGAAAGGGCCTCCCCGTCAACGACGATGGCGGAACGTGCGATGGACTGTTCCAACGGAGGGGTGGCTCTCGGCGAGTTGTCTGCTGTTGTAGCCTTGGCCGCAGCTTTCGCTTGTTTCCGTCTCTCTGTACGTGCATGCTTTTGCAACTTTTTGAGTTGCGATTTCGACAACTTGAGCGGCTCTGTGCTATTGGCGAACGATGGGTAGATAGGTATTTCAGAGCCGAGGAAGGACCTACGTGTCTGATGACGGCTGGGCATGTTCCTCTTGAACAAGCTCCTCCTCGGACTCCTCCAGGTCTTCAACAGGAAGAGCTGCAAAGGCAGACTTGGTCACAAATTGGGCAGAGGATGTCGTTGCTGCTGGTCTGCTCATGATGGTCGTGGCAAAAGCGTGAAAGTGATTTAGCTGCAAGCGGTTTACTGCAGTGCAACTTTATGAAGCGGGCGTTTGGCAAAGCGTGAAAACTCGACCAAACACGCGTGTATACATCGATCGAGACGTCATCTCTAATGTACGAAAACATTCTACTAGCTAGAATACATACTGGTATGAGGATGCAACAGTCTCTGCCGGTATCAGTCGAGTCCCTTCGGCGTGCATAAATAATGATATAGAATCGACACGATTCAGAATTTCCAGTCTTTATCGGCTTCCATCGCCCATGGGACTTGAACAAGATCGTTAGCCAGCGAACACAGAAGAGCGGTCGTCGCTTACATTTACTCAGCAGCGTCTTGGAAAATATTTTCTCAATGGGGACATCGTGCTTTTTGCACCACGCGGCAGTAATCCTGGAAGAAACATCAGACTGCAGCCCCGTCAACGGACATCATGGGCACAATTACCGAGGGTCCAGATAATTAATCTTACTATATTGTTTCGGTTGATACTATCAGGAAACCGCCCACAGGCGCAGAAGTGTAAAATACAACGAACCTCGTGCCCAGCGCAACCTCCTTCCCGGCCTCACGATCATCCATTTGCAACTTGAAGGTCTTGACCCTCTCGTCCAGTTTCTGGATGGCCTCCTCAATCTTCTCCGCAGGACGCTCTCTCTTCAGAACTGCTTTGCATGTCCCACGTTCCTTGGCGAGTCTCTTGTAATCGGCTTCAATGTAAGCGATTCGGTCTTTCAAGACGGAATCGTCCAGAGGTTGTTTGCCTTCCTCGACGAGCTTCTCGTTATCTTTGGAGAATTTCTTTTCCGCTTTCTCGATATCTTTCTTTCTCAACGATTCCTCGTGTTCCACGATCCAGTCGTCATCTATGTCCGACTCATCATCAGCATAGAGTTTATTCTTCTGGTATTTGGAGTCGAGCTTGAAGAGGACGTGGCGCAGTTTCATTCGATCGTACTTGAAAGAGCGAAGCTGGAAGGCAGCTAAGGCTAAGTATGCTGCATGGCAATCTGCATGGCAGGATACGTACCCGATCACGCATCTTGCCCATGGACTGTTCATGGGTCTTTGGCGCAGTCCTTTGATGGTTACAAAGTATCGCAACCATACGATTGGCGTGGTTGTATGCATTCAACTTCTCTTGCACTGTGGCATCCTTGAGTATGCCCTCATCCAATTGCTCCTGAAAAGTTATGGAAGCATTATAGGTACGAAACACCTTGGCAGTCAAGCCTTTCATATATGATGCGAGGTGTTTGTTGAGAAGGGTCGTCTAAGGTTGTCAGTCAGTTTAACGCCAGCAGCTCAACTATAAATTTACGTTGACGCGGTCGAACAGGTTGTCGCTTTCATTCTTGTTATCCTTGAACAAACGAATGTTTTTGAACACCTGTGCCTCAACTGCGACTCGGTTGTAGTATCGGATGGAGTCTTTACCGAGAAAGTCAAAGACGATGAAATTGGGTGCCTCGAGCGTGACATGTTCACAGCGCAGGGAGCAACAGCCCACCGTATCTGCTTCGTCTTCCCCCTTTTCGTTACCCGCACGAAGAGCCAGACGGTCGATGAAATACATGGCCGTCGCTCGCTGTCTGTCTGCCATGACCTTGCTCTTCAAGTCGGATTGATAATCCGTACGAATTCTTGCGACGTGATTCTGCCGGAATGTAAGTACACCGCAGTGAGAATGATGTGGATTTATACTTTAAGTTCACGGGCCTTCTCAAATTTCGACATGTCGCTCTGGCCTTTCAACGAGCTACCTGCGGCCAAAAACACATACTTGTAGCTGCCGTTTACATTTTCGACCCAGTTAGCAAGCCAGGTCACTGTTTGATCATGGACCACGCCTTTCCAGTTCCCGGGCATATTGGGGACAGGAATAGGAGCACCCTCTCCGATGTTAATGGTGATATCCTCCGGGCGGACGCGGAACTATTCCGTATGTCAGTGGTTCGCCCGCCTCGACCAGCCTGAGGCTCTTACTTTTAGTGCGCCTTTCTTGGGGTGATCACCACGACCGCGGAACAGTCCTGGAGGTTCTACACGGAAATTGCCAACCTTTTCCTTACGGCCGTCAAGGAGACATGTCATATATTTCTCCTCCATCGCGTCTTTCTGTTTCTTGAGCTCCTTTTTCTCAGTTGTACTCAGCGCTTTCTTCTTGGCCTTCTCTGCTTCGAAGTATTCAAACATCGGACGGAAATCACATTTGTCGAACTCGGTTATCTTGATCTTGTTACGCTACCGAAGAGTCACCATCCAAGTCGCCACGAGCAATCGAATGGTGCTTACAGGAGGATAATCTTTCAGAATCTTGAAAAAATCATCGAAGAAATTCTTGTTGAACGTCTTGTCCTGAGCGTGATCTGTCTCTAACATGGCCGCATAAAAGCCGGCGACTTCCTCGGACTCTGGCGGGAGGTCGACCTCCTTGCCTGAGTTGAATCGTCAGCGTTCTTTGGAAAAACGCAAAATGCGACTGAATTAGGACCTTCGTACTTCATCTTCGCGCGCGAGGGAAGCGGCTCGTAAGGAGGCGGAAATATAACACCGTTGTGCTCGAGTGTCTGCCACTTCTCCTCACCATCTCCGTTAGCTTGATCCTCCCACCACCGGTAGACTTCCTCGAGCTCCTCTTCTTCGTTCTTCTTTCCCTTCTTTTTCGTGGTCTGAGGAGTCTCGGAGGAAGGATCCTCTTCTTTGGTCTTCTTAGTTCGCACTCTCTTTCGCGCCGGCTTGACGTCCGCCATCTCGACGTCATTCTCTGGCTTCACCTTTACCTTGCCCGATGAACGCTTCTTCGTCAAAGGCTCGTCGTCTGAAGCGGAAGAGGCGTGTCCTTCCTCTACTTTGATTTTCTTGCTCGGCGGCGACCTGACCTTGCCATTCGAGACGCGTTTTCGTTTGACAGAGGCAGAGGCAGCATTGCTAGCACGTTCTGCCCTGGCATTGGAAGTAGCATGTGATTTGCGGCGCGGAGCGGCAGATTTGGTTTTCTTGGCAGGCGAGGAAGCAAGTGGGGTATCATTATCATCCTCACTATCAGAATCTTGGACTGCAGCACGTTTCGGTGGCCGTGATTTGCCAGGCGCTTGGATACCATTGGCCTGGGACTAGAGGAAAATTATAGGGGGGTCGGGGGATATAAGGGACTGATAGGACACATACCAAAGGCATGTCGTCTTCACTCATTTGGGAGTCATCTGCATCACCGTTGAGGTGACCGTTGCCGTTGACTGCGACGTGGCTATTCCCATTGGTGCCAGCGAAGGCAGTTAGTGCTAAATCTTCGTCGGAGGACATGGCAGAGTGGAGAAACGCAGGGGATGGATCGGGCGGGGTCAGGATGAACAGCAGAGGCGGAGGAACGCGGAAGGAGACAAGTCAAGGAAGGGGGCCTTCTGCCAAGCTGTGAACGTTGAAATGACAAGTCTGGATAGACCTGCCCTAAGTGGGGCTGCACGTGACTTTGAGATAGCGGATGTGGACAGGAGCGGCCATCTTCGGCTCAGCACTCTGTTTCTGGTCAGCACAAGGTAAGTACTACGTTTGAAAGGGTCCTTCCGGTGTTGTGCTCATCGGCGTCTCCTACAGCATGTCCAACCCGCCACTTTTCCGTGATCCATGGGCCAAGAGAGAGGCGTGGCGGAAACATCCAGTGTTCTCCAATCGCGCCATGTTCTCCAGCATGTTTCCCGGCTTCGGAATAGCTGCAGTCGCATTCACTGCCTACGTCGTCTTTGATAATTTCTATGGAAAGGTACAGAAAGGCAGCCATTGACTCGTGGTGTGTTCAGATCCGGCCACGTCTGCAAACATTCGAGCTACATCTCACTTCAGGGCCCTACTTTTGTCGGGATGCGCATATTGTCACATCTCAAAACCTGTGTCTGACATTCTGGACCTGTACCATATACCTAACCAGTCTACGCCACATGCGTTTGGCCTGCCGTATCTTCCGATGCGCGCTTGTTGTGAATACCGCCGTATTCTTCGTGCAGACACTGCCTGGCATCGGGAAAGTTCCGCCATATTGTACGAGTTGTACGCCAAGTCAAGTGCTTCTACGCCTAGTATTTGAAGTGGCTGTCATTCTAGGGGAGGCATCCTCCGCACGACCTTTCCCTCGTTCTTTGCATGCACCTTGAGTTTCTCCAAGATGGGAGAGTCGGACCATCGTTTGGGCGGCGTGCGGTTGCCCGTCGACCAGTAGTATATGTCCCAGTCAGGTTCATCGAGCAACTGCAAGTGCAGGAAGCGAGGAATGCTCGTCAAGTTGGCAAAGAGAGCTGGGAGAGAGAGAGTACCTTGTCGTATTCGTATAATTCAGCATGGGACATGGTGAGAAGCTGTTCGCGGGCAAAGGTGCTCAGCAAAAGGTCGCTCTCGAGCGTACCGCGTTTGCGTGACTGGTAGAGAAGGCGTGCACGCATCGTTTCAAGTGACTCGCTTGGACGGGGAAGGGGCTCTGGCGTAGGTATGTCGGCTGGTGTGGTCGTGCTGGAGAGATGTTGGGGGGTGTGAGGAAGTGGCCATGGGTCAGGCGATACCCTGGATGCAGAAACAAAGAGCGTGCGTGCAAGGCGATGGAAACGTTGTGCAGCGAAGTGAGCGACGGACACCATCTTGATCGTCGCTGTCTGAGTTGTTCAAATTCCTACTCCCTCCGGCCAACACAATTCCAAGTTACATCTACGAACTACCCATCTCCCCTCGTTCGGTCTGAGATGGCTCGTTCAGCCCCTGAGGTATCGCTTGTATACTTCATTGTTCGTCTCCTCTACATAATGATACCCCAGATTGTCCAAAAATTGCTGGAATTGACCATAGTCTTGAGGAGGAACTTGAATCCCTGTCAACACCTTGCCAAGGTCTGGAATGCAAACTAAGCGGTGACCTTGGCATCCACGTGAACGACTGACCTGCGCCATGGTTGCGGTAATGGAACAAAGATATGTTCCACCCTTGTTGAAGGCCTTCCAAGAACTTGCGCAGGGCCCCAGGTCGCTCAGGGAATTCTAAGGGCATGGATCACGTTTGGACACCCGAAAATAGTAAAGATGTTAGGCCTACCAAATCTAAATAGACGTTCGTCGGGTACAACCCGGCATCCTCCAACCATATACCTCGTATGGCTTTTCGCCATCTCGTTGTCGCTAATGTCAAACCCCTTGAAACCTTTTTGTCGAATAGCATCCAGTACTGCTGAAACTTCCTTCGTCCGTGACGAGGACTCTAGTTTGAATGAGAGGAAGACGTGTGCGACGTCCGGTGAGTTGTACCGGTATGCGAATTCCGTCACTGGCCGAGGGAATATGATCGAGTTGAGAGCAAAGAAACTGACCAAAGACGTGAAGGTGTGAAGACAGAATACTAATGAGAATGTACCTGCCGGGTTTCTCAGGAATTTCGACACTCAACAAAGCCTCTCGTCCCTCACCGAGTTCTGCACGCTCGGCGACGAATCTCAAACGATCAAAATTCATGTTCGCACCGCTGACAACCACAGCGAACATTTTTCGAGCACCAATCAATTTGTTGGCAATGATGTGGCGTTTCAACCCAGCAAGCGCGAGCGCCCCCGCTGGCTCGGTGATCGATCGAGTTTCTGCAACGAACAGGTGGTCATTGGGTGGTACAAATCGACTTTGAAAATGTACCCTCAAAAATGTCTTTGATTGCAGCGCAAAGCTCATCGTTGTCAACGAGAACGATTTCGTCCAAGAGGCGTTGACAGATGCGAAACGGTTCTGCACCGACCACTCGGACAGCTGTGCCATCACTGAATGGGCCAGCTTCGGGCAGCGTCACGCGGTAACCTTTTTTCAAACTTTGGTGCATGGCATCAGCGTCGACGGTTTCTGCGCCGTATATTTTAGTTTTTGGGTTTCCAATGCGTTTGACGTATTCAGCGATGCCAGCAACCAAGCCACCACCACCGATGGCGCCGAAAATACCGTCAAGGTTGTCGGAGTCGGGCAGCTGTTTGAGAATTTCCATGGCGGTGGTACCTTGTCCGGCGATGACCAAGGGGTCGTCATAAGGTGGAACGAACGTAAGGCCATGTACGGCTGCAAGACGAGTACACTCCGCCTTGGCCTCATCGAAATCGAACCCGTGAAGGATGACCTTTGCACCCAAACGTTGAACATTCGCGACTTTAATGGAGGGGGTACCTTTTGGCATGACGATGGTGCACGGTATGCCGAGTTTTGTTCCGGAGAGGGCGACGCCCTGAGCGTGATTGCCTGACAAGGAGTGTAAGTGGGCACACCTGATAAGGTAGGGCAAGGGATGAACGCGTATGCAGGGTACGCACACTAACCGGCACTGCATGTGATGACACCCTTCCATCTATCTTCTTCACAGATGTTTGCCATGAAGTTGTAGGCACCACGGATTTTGAAACTGAAGACTTCTTGTAGGTCTTCGCGTTTGAGCCAAATGTGGTTTCCCAGTTTTGCGCTTAGATTTGGGGCGTAGACGAGGGGTGTCTCTTTGAGTACTTCATATACTTTTGCACATAGGATTAGACGGAGATAATCGGGTTCATTGGAGGCAAGAAGATGGTGAGGTGCGAGGGAGGGGTAGGATAGAGGTTCTGGTGCATGGGACGAGTACTCGAGGGTGGCCGTTGTGGCAGCCATGGAGGAGCGGATCAAGGTTGATTCCATGGTGATGTGACCTGATCGCGGCGTTCGGCAGTTACCGAACTCGGGGAGAGCAGTCCAGGTGGGACGTCGCTGGCCCGAGTGCAGGCCTCTTAGTAGATCGCTCACGCTGGGGTGATCGTCACGACACGACGGCGACGACGATGGGCGCGAACGCGCTGGGTACGCGCGATGGGGAAAGTCACGTGCAATAAGATAACTGCATGCGATGTGCGGCGGCGCTGGCCGCGACGGGGATCGTCGACGGCGAGCGTGTCATCACCGACGTGTCTGGCGTGCGTGGGGGGTGCCATGCCCGTTGGAGAGGTGGCGATTGCGCGAGAGACGACGTCATCGCCGTTGGGGCAGACGAACCCGCAGCCTGATCGCGACGAGACCGAGTTGGGTGTTGTGTGGTGGGGGCCGTCGAGCGGGGCGGCGAGGGCGAGGCGACGTCGGGGACGATGGGGAGAAAGAGGGAGGCGGGGAGACGGGGAGATGTAGAGTGAGAGCTGCCAGCCCTAAATAATAAATGTCCTGAGCAATCGAGTTTACTTTGTTCTCGACCATGGCCCAAGCAGCGACGATGGGTCCTCCCCTCTCTCCACGCGAAACCCGTCGCTCAGGGAGACGCTCTGGCCCATTCGCATCCGCAAGCACTTCAAAGTCACCAGACTCGCCCGCTCCAGAGCCAGCACCAAGAACCAAGGACACATCTGCCCGCCCCGCCCCACCGAACAGCAACCCAAATGGCCGCACAAAGCGTCCAAAGCAAGAGGACATGGACGACCCCATCCCAAACAAGAACACCCTCTCAAACGGTACCGCCTCCAACCATACCAGCGCCAACGGTAGGTCAAAACGCAAGGGCAAGGAGAAAGAGAAACCTCCTTCCGTGGATCAGCTCGTCGAACAACCATCCTCCAAACACTCCTCTACCTCCGCAGGCACAGCTGAGCCTCAGGACGATGACACGGAGGAACAGGGCATCACGCGTTGCGTGTGTGGTATGAACGGTCTGTCCCCCACTCCCCCTACCCGTCCCGCGTCCTCATCCATCATCCTCTCGCCAGAGGACGACGCCGAAGGTGGTGAATTCATGGTGCAGTGTGAAACATGCAACGTCTGGCAACACGGCCTTTGCATGGGCTTCGAATCCGAAGCCCAACTCATGGCAGCAGCCGACTATTACTGCGAACAGTGCAAACCAGAGCGTCACCAAGATCTTCTCAGGTGTGTCTCTTTCTCCGGCCCCCTGCCGTCCGCGCCTTGACCCCACCCCTTTAGGCGGCTAGCAAGGAGGCCCCGCGAATCGTCAACCCACTCACGCAACACGGCTTCTCGCCTCTCTCGTTCTCACTCTCCCACTCATCTGTTGAAACCCCCCAAGAGACGCAATACGATGAACAGTCGTGATGCTGCATTCGACGAGAGCCTGAAAGAGCTTATCGAAGCAACCGCCGCAGAAGCGGCCGCTGCAACTGACCCCCTCAAACCTGCCGCGAACGGTTGCACAAGTGGCCAAAGTGAAGTACCTGATGACGACTCAAATGGGCGGAAGAAGCGAAAGCGCGGGGAAGATGATGCGTGCGTTCGCCCTGCCAATCCTAGATCCAGCTGTAGCTCACACTGCAGAGCAGTCTCCCCAAGAAGCGTACCAGATCGGCATCGAGCGCCTCAGATGGTCCCGATGCGGCCGCCAACGTCGTGCCAGAAGAACTACCACCACCTCCGAAACGCTCTGCGGGTGGGAAATCGGGAAATTCACGCAATCGACGAGGGGGTGGACGCAAGGCTGTCCCCGCGCAGAGCGATGCTGTCGTCTTGATCGAGGGCGAGGAAGGTATGTGCCTGGGCCAATCGAACGATAACATGGCCAGCTCATCCACGTGACGTTGACCTAGGGACCGGTCCGAGCAAACGATCGACCCAGACGAGCCGTGGCAAAGGTGGTCCGACGCCGAAACGACCGCCCATATCCTCACACGTACCTGGGGGTGTCACGCAGGATAGCTCGAGCAAGCGAAATCACTCGGGGGCGGGAGCGGCGGCAAGCAGCGCTGCTGAGAATTCTCGTGCATATCGCAATTCCCATGCCTACGCAATCTCCCAGCAGCCGCTATTTACGTCATGGAACTTGCCAGATTATCTGGCCCATCTCGAACACATGCTCCCAACGGACGTACCACGCCCGCTCGAAGTCCGCAGTCTCGCCATCGGTCCCGGCGGCAGAGAGTCTCTGGAGAGAACGATGGAAAGAGGGGTCAAGGTCAAGTGGCCAAGCAAACGCATGAGCGTCGGGGACATGAACAAGCGTGTTCGCGCGCTTGTGGAGTGGGTGGGCAGGGAACAGGCGGGCGCACTTGACCGCGGCCGTCGGAGAGAGGCTCTTTCCAGAGCCTCGAAGGGGAGCACCCCAGGACCAGGTGGTGCTCTGCGGTGCTCGTCCGTGCCTGACGATCGCGATACGGGAGGGGGCCCCCACGAGGGACGCAGATCATCCATGGTGGTTGATATCTCCACTGAAAACGCCGCACTACTCACTGCCGTTGAATCCACACCGACGAAACCAGTTTCGTTTGACCTCGCTGCGCAGCAGTCGACGATGAAAATGATGGAGGAGTTGATGGAGGAGTTGATTAGCTTTCAGGAGCGGTTTGGGCCGGGTGTAAAAAGTAGAGATCGGGAGCGGCGGCCGGGATCATGAGTCCATGTACGAGGAGTGGGACTTTTTATCGATTTTCTACACGTCTCTTTTGTCGTGGTTTCCATACACGTGGCATTGTTTGGCAACAGCCTCTGAAACAAACAAACTCGGTCTACTACCCTCACAATGAACCAGTTCGAGGGGACACGTCTTCCCTCGCCAGACCTCTCCAGCCGCGACGAATACCTCGACGAGGACCATGCTGGTGACTATTCCTCCCGCATGGAAGAACTCTTCGACGGCGACGAAGAGGAACACGCAGACGAGGAGGAGGAGTTCCTCTACGACGGCGTCGACGCCGACCAGGTCACCGGCACTAATTACCGGGAACAGTTGCGCGACGTCCTCGGGCCAGACGACACTTCGGACCTATTCGAGGAGGAGGAAGTAGAACGCTCTCTTCTCAAGGAAGATCCCAGTGAAAAGTTCGGCGATCCCAGTACTGGAGAGCCATCCGTCAGTACCCCTTTCTACCTCGTGTTGATTGGACGTGGCTAAAGGGCACATAGGAGCACACGCACGCCGTCCTTGACCCTGCAACTCGTCCCCAGTCCCCTCTCGCCCAGCCCGCTATGGCTGCGCTTCCTCGGGAGCCTATGCTTGCTCTACCCCACTCGTCTGGCGTGCCACCCGAGCCCTTTTTACTTCCGAGCGTATCTCGGCTTCGTTCATTTACCTCCAACTCCAGGAGTCCTGGAAGCGAAGTTAACCACAATTTGCCTGATATCTCCGCCCCGCTTGACTTTGCTTCACCTCCTTCCCGCGTTTCCGATATTTCCAGAAGTTCTACTCCTAGCGCTGGTAATGGGACTTGGAAAAGCTACCTCAAGCTCGAAAGAGAGGTATTCAGGTGGACAGCCCTTCAAAACGTGGGCAGTCAGTTGTACGGGAAGCGGCCATCTAAGGCTGCCCTCGTCCTGGGCGCATCTAATCTAGGTTCCCCGACGGTTCTAGCTGCCAACGGTCTCATCTGTGTGGGGACCGATGTTGGTCGTGTATTCGTTTTCGATTTTAAGCAGACCCTATTAGCTGTCTGCGGGGACGATGCTTCAGGTTATTATCTGCTTGTCCTGTCTGTCAATCATGTGCTTACGCCGTGAAAGCCAGCACAGTAGGATCTACGTCTGCTGTTGCGTTATCTCACGACCATACCTATATTGCCTCGGGTCACGTCTCTGGATATGTCCAGATTTTCAACCTCAAGAACCCGCAAGTACCGGCGCGCATCGTTGCTCCACCATCACCCCAGGCCATTATGTCCGGAAGACAAGAAGGTCATCTTGCAGGCACCCGCATTGTCAATGTCAGCTTCGTCGCAGGTCGTCACACAGCTATCATCTCAGCTGATGAGAATGGGTTAGCCTTCTATCATAGCCTGGGCAAGGTTCTTTTCGTAGAGGCATCCGATACCATCCGTATTCTTGGGAATTATCCTCAAGAACTCAGCCACCAGGGGCCTACCTTAATCCCCGTGCCTGTTGCTCAGACTTTTCGTCGACGCAAACCTCGCAATACTCTGTTATCGATGGCCACGTTGCCACTCGGCACTGTCGCTCATCCAACCGACGCATACCAGATTGTTGCGCTCCTCACCGCTAATAAGCTGGTCATCGTCGGTCTAAAGCCTACACCAAAGACGTGGCTGAAGCGAGCACGCCCCGACGATGCTGGCTTAGCCTCATTGGGACGGAGAAGAGGCACGTTGGCGTGGTTTCCGAGCATCAACGTGCCTAATGAGTCAAAGGATGTTGGGAGCGGCCAGACACATCCAACGCTAGCTTATTCCTGGAGAAGATCTGTTCGCCTTCTACGCATTTCGGAGACAATGGTGAAACGTTCAGTACTCAACCCACGTACAGGCAAGTCCCGCGAGGTGGACATGGGAACCCTTGTTTTTGAGGATGCCGGTAATTGGGCAGTGGATGATGTAATTGTTGCCCTGCAGTGGTTGAATGTGAACGTTTGTATCCCAGTTGTTGAGGGAAACGAATTTACCCTGACCATGATCACAGCAACTGCTTGTCTTCACGGCAGCCACGCTCAGCGTATACGATGTTCGTACGTCCAAGCTTATCGAACATGTACCCTTCAATATTTCAGCATTGGTTTCACCATCTCTTGGTTCCACGACCGATGGGTCGATACCATATCTCGAGTCCTTCAGCGATGTCGCGCATAGTATTCGAGCTTACAAAGGGAAGATATTCCTTTTGGTTAGTCGCTACCATCGTGTCTTGTATGCGGCACTAACCTTGTACAGTGTCGCGAGGAGCTCCAAGTTGGAACAATGCTTACTTGGGCCGACAAGATCTTGTCGTTAGTCGAGCAAGGCGATTTCCTGAGCGCCATCGAGCTCACACGCTCGTATTATACTGGGGAAGCACCGGGCAACCGCAATGGACTGCCGCATACCGCTGAAGATCAGAAAGCGGTTCTTGGACAAAAGTTGCATGAGCTGATGGTGGCATCCGCCAGCTATGCGTTCTGCGAAGATAGGATGACAGATGGCAGCCATTCTAGCCCAGATGGCAGAGGTGTTGATCGCACTCCTCTCTTCGAAGGCCTGGTCAGGAGTTGCGCGCGCTCCTGCATTACCCTCGATAACTACGATTTCCTGTTTGAAGATTTGTTCCAGCATTTCGAGGATGCTGGAATAACCCGAATCTACTTGGAACAGCTTGAAACGTTTGTGCTAGGAGGTATAATCGATTTCGTCCCTCCGCGCATAACCCAGCGGCTGGTAGCACTTCATGAGGACGCTGGCCAACCCGCTCTTGCCGAACGAGTTATTTGGCATATCGATCCTTCATGTTTGGACATCAACCAGGCCATCCATCTTTGTCAAACTCATCAACTCTGGGATGCCCTCATTTATGTGTACACACGTGCCCTACAAGACTACGTCGCTCCACTAGTGGAGCTGATCTCTCTAATCCGCCAATTTCCTGGAGTTTCGTCGGTTCCCAATGGAGCAGGTGTGCAACACACGGTTTCGTCACTCCGTCATGCATACAAAATTTTCCCTTACCTGATTGATGTTCTGAGTGGCCAGACATATCCAAGTGGCGAACCTTTACCGTCTGATGAGGCCGAACGCGCAAAGCATGATGTTTACAACTTCATATTCAACGGAATATCCACTGTCTGGCCCTCTGAAGGTGGTCATCTGATCCTCGCGGGAAATGGAGCAGAGCCCACGTACCGTTATGCTCGATTATTGCTCCGTTTCGACGCCGAGTCGTTCCTTCACTCCATGGACATTGCTTTCGAGGACTCGTTCCTTACAGACTCCTCCGACATTAGTAGACTGTCGATCGTCAAGATCTTACTAGATATCACTTCGTGTCAAGATCTACCACTTTCCGCGACCATTTTCATCAACATTTTCATCGCACGAAACGTCCCGAAGTATCCACAATACATCCGCGTTGAAGATATTGATCCTCGTGTCCTCTATGACCTCCTCGTGTCCCTCGCTACTTCCCTCGACCCTGAAACCCGAGAGGATCGGCAACTCGCTGCTGAATATCTCTTATCGGCGTACACACCTTGTGACAGCTCTGAGATAGAGAGAATCTTCGAAAAGGCAGGGTTTTACCACATTTTGCAAAATCGGCGTCGACATGAGCGCCAATGGACGCGACTCCTATCCAGTTATTTGCTTGATCCAAGTTTGCAGACTGCATCACTGTTTCCTTGCATCGAAGAAGTTCTCGATCTCTCGAAATCAGATAACCACGGCGCCTTACCCTCTGATATTCAAAGTGCCCTATCGAAATCTCTTGGTCACCTCCTTACACTCGACCTGCAATCGACTGCTACTCTAGTCGACAAGTTTACCCCGGATTTGCACGAAGCTGTCCTTGACATCATAGATCCTGCGGATGATCGTCGGCGTTATGACTATCTCCTTCATCTGATCAACTCGCAAGTGGCGCATAGGGAAGATACCACTTCTCCAAATCCTCCAGATCATCCACATATCAGCGACCCTCTTCGCCTACTCTTCATCAAGCTGCAGTGTCGGTATAGGCCGTCGGATGTCATCGAAACCTTAGACCGCATGCGGAATGACCTCGATTGGTCGGCCGTAGAACGAATCTGTGAGGAGAACCGCGCATACGGGGCAGTGCTGTGGGCACTGAATCAACGGGGTCAGCCACGAGATGCGCTGGCAAAGGCCGAAGCATTTGAGAAGCAGTTGACGCAGAGGATTGCGCGAGCTGTCATTGATTCGGACGCCTGCGATGCAGACGTCGAGGAATTGGTCAATGCTCTGAGAGGGGTTGGACAAAGAGGCAGGAGTATATGCTTGGAACATTCGAGCACGTCCGCCGCGACCGCGGTCCCACTTGAAGACATTTGGTTTCAGCTGCTCAGCAGTCAGCTTCACTCCGTACAGGTCGTGTCCAATCTTCGTTTGGCAGACGAGGGTGGTGGCCATCGATTGAAGACCATGGCCCTTTCAAGCTTGCGGGATCTCGTGCAACATACGTTCGCGTCCTTGGTCACCATTAGCTCTACTCGAGCTGTTTCGTTCCCGCGCCTATTCAAACGCCTGGTCGATCCCGGGCTCTATGCAGATTCCACTTCGGGTACGCCTTACACGGAATTCAGGACGATTTTGACAGGGATGTTGGAGTCTTATCGTGGCGATGGGGACATGCTGTCCATTTCTCAGAAGCTACTTCATCGGGACGTTTTCGATACTGTGGAGGAGTACACGAAGGAGAAGATGAGGGGGTGGTCAGTTCTGCACCTCTGCTCACACTGTCATCAGACATTGTTGCAGCACGAAAGGTCAGGTGGTACGAATCGGACAGACATCAGTATAACTGTCACCCGTGCAGCTGCATATCACACCTCTTGTCACCATTAATAGCCGTGTTTTTATATTATAGTGAACATTTGATCCTCCTTTGTGTAGGCACTCCGGAATTCTCAAGATTCTATCGTGATTGTCGTTCAGAGCCTTGGTCAATAACAGCAGAGATCTAAACTCACCATCGACAAGCTCGCTTTGAACCATCTGGGAGAGTTGAAGGTAACTCTCGACCAATGCTGTGTCCACGCCCAAGGACCTTCCATCCTGACCGAACGCTTCGACGTCTATGATCATCTGGGTCCGAATGCGTTCTTCATCGCGATCATCATCCTTGCTGACGCTCGCGCCACTGAAGATGCCCAGAGTCGACTTCTTTCCTTTCTTCAGGCGCCTCAACGATTCCTAAGTCTTCCTCATTGCTGTC
>JBBPLW010000256.1:0-25003 GCA_038089995.1 Tylopilus balloui
AAATCTCTTCATTTTTGGACCAATAGAAAGCCAAGAGTATATTATCTATTTCATACACTTATTGTTTAGGGCAGGACATAGCCATTCTCATATTATATTATACTTAATGTAAAACATGCAAACATGCAGACGGTTTTTTGAGCCACTGTAACTGGGATGACTGGCAGTTTCATGATCATGACAACAGTGAAGGATGTCATGGCAGAGAGTCCTAGTGGGAGGGACGTAAATGTGATCCTTGTATATAAGCATGCCATTGACCATTTTCCAATTGGCAAGGTAGAATTTAAAAGTGGAGGGGATGTCCTTATTAAGGGATTGGAGATAACAAAGGATGAGGGGGTTGGAGGACAAGTGAAAGGATACTTGATTGGCAAGAGTAGAGTCAATGACATTTATGAATAGTGAGGAGGGTAGTAGTGTAATACCTTTGTTATCAAGATTTGAAGGTGAGAGAAGGTTGGGATGATAGGAAAGGGCATCAGGGCCAGCAAGGATTCAGCCAGGGACATGAATCAACTTGAGATCAAAATTCATGAGGTCAAGAAGCCAGTGGCCTTGGCAGTAGTTCAGGGTCCAAGTGAAGCAGAAATATGTCAAGTTTTTATGGTCAGTGAAAACTTGAGTAGGGAATTGGGAACCCAAGAGATAGTGTCATCATGCCTTAAGAGCTCGAAGGATAGCGAGAAGCTCTCTGTCATAAATGTCATAGTTACATTCAGCTGGGCCAAACAACTGAGAGAGGTAAGAGCAGGGATGCCACTCGCCATTGGCATTGATTTGGAGAAGGATTCCATCAGATGCAAACTTTGAGGTGTCAGTGATGATAGCAATTGATTTGGTGAGATCTGGTATGATGAGGACTGACTTGGCAAGGAAAAGAGTTTTCAGCATCTCAAATGCTTCTTGACAAGAGTGGGTCCATGCCCACAGGGAGGATTTCTTGGTGAGATTGATGAGAGAACAAGCAATTTGAGAGTAGTTAGAAATAAATCTATGGTAAAAGTTTGCGAATTCTAAAAAGGAGTAAACATCCTTGACTTTTGAAGGAACAGGCCATTGGGCAATGCCATCTAGCTTTATGGGATCCATGAAGATCTTTCTGGGGGATATGATCATTCCTAGATAGTTGACTTCTCTTGCAGCAAAGTTACATTTCTCTAGGCAAAGGTCAAGGTCAAGTTTCTTCATTCATTGGAGAAAGTGCTTGGTGTGTTCCTGATGAGATTGCTTGTCTGGGGAGAATATAAACAGGTCATTCATATAAATGACCAACCATCCTTCTGCTATCATGTCATGGAAAGAATCATTCATGAATCTTTGGAACATTGTGGGAGAATTCATAAGTCCAAAGAACATAACTGTTGGTTCAAAAAGTCCACAATGAGTGATAAAGGCTGTCTTTCATTGGTGGCCATCTTTGATTTAGATGTTGTTGTAGCCACAATGAACGTCAAACTTGGTGAAGACATTGGCTCCTTGTAATTTGTCTAAGAGATTGCCAACTAGAAGGAGAGGGTACCCATCATGAATTGTGTGTTCATTAAGGTATTGGTAATCCTAGCAGGGTTGTAACTTGCCATTTCTTTTCTTGACAAAGAAGAAAAGAGAGGCTTGAGGGAAGTTGGATGGGTGAATTTTCCTAGATGCTAGGTTTTCATCAATGCATTTGTCTGTGGCTTTGTGTTCTTCTGGTGAAAGGGGATACAGCTTTTCTATCTTTGGAACAAATGATTTCTTCATGTTGATATTGTGGTCATAAGATTGTGAAGGGAGGATGTGTTCTGCAGATTCCTTCAAAAAGATGGAGGCAAATTCTTGGTACTCTGAGGGAAGGGTGACTTTTGGTTTAGTGGATTCCTGGGTGATGGCTAACTCTGTTGCTTGTGTAAGGCAACAGATTATGATAGAGAAGGAAGGGATGAGGCAAGCTCCACACCAAAGAAGATATTCTAGGGTCTTGGATCCATAGGGGGAAGTGGACTGTCTGCAAATTATATCATGACCTATGTGATTCTCATAGGCACTTTCTAGGTAGTCAGATTCATCCATCCATCCATTGTAATCAAAGAGTCATCCATTAGTTATTGAGTCTACATGGATGTGCTGTGGGGGAGGATGACTTCATTGGAGTAATGAGTTGTGGTGGGAGAGGTCTAGGGAGTGGGACAAATATAGTTCTTTGGATTGGTCAGTAGATTTTTTGATCAAGATGGTTTTCTTGACCCAGTATATGGTGGGATTGTTCTGTTTGAGCCAAGGAAGTCCTAGGATTATGTTGCCTCATCTGAGGGACATGACATGAAATACAATCTTATGAGCTATTCCTTCAATGTTTAGGAATAGGGTAGAAGATTTTGTAATAATTCCCTTTTTGTTAATTGAATTGTCCATGTTATGAGCACAGTGAGATTCTTTGAGAGTTTGGGTTGAAAGGCAATGTTTTTGAATAAAGCCCCAGTCTATGCAGTTGATGTCAGTACTGCTATTGATGAGGGCATGAGTGTCAATGGTTTTCAAAGTGTGCAAAGGTTCTATTACTTGAACAGGGATTTGGATTACTTTAGTAACAGATGGTACAAGAATACTTCATATAGAAGGGGTGACTCATGTCAATTGAGGCCCCTGATTTAAAAATCCTTTCTAAACTTGATTTTTTGAACTCCGAAGCTATCATCTTCATCTTCAACTTCTTCCAGCTTCAGAGTATCTTCTTCATCACGAATCCATTGGGATTGTTTCTTCACCAGAGCAGACCTTGATGTTCCCTGTGAAGCAAAAGTTGTACATGTGGTGACTGAATGGCTGGGTTTTCTACAGTGAAAGCAAAGGTGTTTCTCTCGATACACCATTTCTTCTCTTCTGGGGTGAGTTTGGAGATCTCGACTGTGTCAACATCCATGGCATTTGGGTCTCAAGCAGGTTTTAAGGTGGATGAGTTATTCTTATGTTGGAAGTAAGTCTAGTAAGAGGGTCATTGATTCCTCTTCATGACTTCTTGTGCACAGTTGTACTAGGTTTGAAAATGGATAGCTTTCTCATACCATTCCATGATGGTTTCTGGGACCTTGTCCATGGAGTAAATGTGGGTCATTAGTTTGGTGGGAATGCCCACTGTGAAGAATCTAATGAGAATATTGTCATTGGATGTATTTGCTTGGACAACACAGTTTCTGAACTCCATAATGTATTTGGTAAGGTTCAGGGAGAAGGTTCCATCTCATTTAGGGACCATACATTTAGTTGCAAGCCAGGAAATGGCATTGCCTATTATATCTTGGTGTTTAAACATGGCTTTGAATTCTTTGAAAAAATCAGCAAACATGCTGAGTGCAAGAGTAGTGCCAGAGATAGACTTCTGGTGGAATATGTTTGCCCACAAGAGGGCTGATCCCTTTGTCATATAGAAGAAAGCAAAGGCAATTTGTTTATCATCAGTGTCATAGACCTTTGAGTTTACATGGAGATAGAATTGAATGGAGTTTAACCAAGGGATAGCCATCTTATACGAGCCATTGTATGCTTTGGGAGTGCCAATACAGAGTTCAATGGGTTTTATAGTTACCTTAGGAGAGATAGGTTGACGAGGTAGAGGTTGTATGGGAAAGAGAGGAGGTTGTTGGATAATAGGGGTAGAAGAAGGAGGAGTTGGGGGATGAGGGATGACTAGCAATGTGGAGAGTTGGTGGACAAGGTCAAGGGTTTCAAGTTGTTCCTCTTGTGTGAGAATCAAGATGTCAAGGTCTAGAGTTACTTTCTCTTCGGTAGGTATCTTGGAGTCAGATGAAGGATTAGTTGGCAGTGAACGCCAGCTACTAGATAGGAATAACATGATGGAGATAGAGGACTATATCAAAGATAGCCTTTTTAGAGATCTTGTTCTTTTGTTACGTTCATGCTGGGTAGACTTGAACATAGTCCTTTAACAATGAGTTCAAGCAATGAGTAATGAGTGTTGACAAAGGGAGGCAGTCACATGATTGTGAGGCCAATCAAGAGTTGAGGACAAGAGGTAGTAAGGACAAGAGGTGATGAGAACAAGAGGTGGCAAGAATGAGAGATGGCAAGAATGAGAGGTGATGAGGATGCCCAAGTAAAGATGATGAGAGAGTCATTGAGGTTACCCTCAATGACAATGAGAGTTCCCAGACTTTAACCAGGAGGTTTCCAGAGGAGATGGTAGTATTCCAAAGGAAAGGACAAGATAGCAAACTACTGTACAGAGGTCAAGTATATATACTGTAGGGAAGTGGTTTAGGGCTGGTGTGAGAACACTAACTAAACACTGACTGATCAAGAAGATAAAAATAGAACAGATCAATGGAGAGGTGACAGAACCTTCTGGAAGAGAAGAGAAGAATGTGAAAAAGGTTCTGTTAGAATTACAGATAAAAGAAAAAGGGTCTTGCTGGGACTTGAACCCAGAGTCAAGGGTACTAGTGAAGAAACATAGTCAAAGTTAAGAGAAAAGACAAGTTGTAACACTTGACTTTAGCCTCAAACCCTAGTTACTTTACCAGAAGCTCCTCAGCTTTCTTGTGATCTTCAGGCTACCCTTGAGTGCCTGCTAAGATATCACCACCCAGTGGATAACCTCTGGGAAGTTATCTTGTCACTGCAGAGGAAATCCCACATAGTTAATGTTGCTTGTACCCTCATATCTATGTTGGATCTCAAGTTCATGACTTAACTAGTCATAACAAAAGATTCAGCTTCCCATTGTTGGCTATCATCAGATAAGCCACCAAACTGTCAAACCCATCATCCACATTCAACCCTTGTCTTTGGGAATTATCCTTTATAGAAAACAACAACAATCCTAAGTCATCTGAAGATGAACTCCCTTATGCTGTAACTCTCTTAGATCTGGACATCACTATAACCTAGAGCAACCCAGTCAATATCAAGCTTACTCATGAACTATCCCATGTGCTGAACCTTTCCCAAGCACCCACACCTCTATCCCCTACTTCAGTTGCATCAAAGATATCTGTTTTTGGCCCTCATCTACCACCCTTGTGGTTTCCCTCTCGACCCAATATCCCTATAACCTTGACACCCATGATTATCATCCTCAAGCCCACTGAACTTCATCTCAGAGCCCCTGAGGCTTTTGATGGAAACCATGCTAAGGCTAAGGCCTGGCTTAACACTGTGGAAATTTATCTTGCTGTTAACAAGGAAGTATACAACAACAATGCAAAGAAGATAGCTTTTGCCCTTTCCCATATGACTAAAGGATCCACAACCACTTGAGCTGCAACTTATTAGAAGAATGCTATTTCCATCACCACCATAATGATAGGAACCTTTGACAAGTTTGAAAAAGAGTTCCTCATCACCTTTATTGAACACTATGATATCATAGATGATGCTCTTCATTGGCTTGCCATCAAAAGAATGATTGAAAAGAAAGTTAATTGATGACTTTGACATGAACCTTCCCTTGGTGAATACATTGCCTGCTTTAGAAATAATGTTTCCCTTACCCAGGTATAGGTTGACTCAGTCCTTATCCAGTATTTTGCCTTGGGAATTCCTCCTTCTTTTATGAGAAGAATTTATACTCTCAATAAAGTCCCCACTTCCATTGAAGCATGGTACTCATGTGCCACTCAATTTCAAAGTCAATGGGAGCACACTAACACCATTGCTGAAAGACATGTCTGCCCAAACTCTACCAGATCTTGGGCATCCTCCTCTCTTACTTATCCCTCGAAAGATCCTAATGCAATAGATGTGGATGCTATGAAAGTCACTTCCCTCACTGATGAAGAAAGAGCAAGGTGCTGAAAGAAAGGCCTTAGCTTCTACTACTGAAGAAAAGGACATGGATCTTGAAACTGTCCAAATTTTCCCACTCAAAACCAGAACTCCATGCCAAAGATATGCAAAACTGATCACATGCCTTCTTTGATAGATATGGAAGATGAAGAACCAGCCACTATAGCAAGAGTAGCCTTTTTGGGTTTTTAAATTGAAAGGGATTGATGATACAATATTCTCCCACTGCTTATGATGTACTAGTACAATCTGCAAGACAATCTATTACTCTCCCTGTTAAACTAATCATACCAACACATTCATTAAAAACCATCAAAACCTGTGCTCTAGTCAACTTCAGAACTGAGATATGTTATATTGACTGGGGGTTGTATACAAGAATACCCTTCTCACCAAGAAACTTAAGAACCCTATATCTGTTTGAAATGTTAACCAATCCCTTAACAAAGAAGGAACCATTTGCTACATCACTACCCTCTTCCTAGATGTACAAGAAGTCCTCATGGAAACCAAATTCCATGTCATGAACTGAAAAACTGAGAACATAATCTTGGGATATCCCTGGCTCAAAAAAGCCAACCCTATCATCAATTGGGCCTTAAATATCTTGTCTATTGCCTGTTCTCTGGACAAATTCCCTTTCCTATATTTTACTCATGGTCACTTGATTGATAAAAACACATGATACATTTGATGGTCTTATATATGATGGGGATATAATAATGTATGAATTAAGGATGGCAATCAATGAAAGGCCACCTTTATTATACACAAAGGACTCTTTGAATCAATGGTGATGTTCTTTGGGCTTACTAATTCTTCCCATACTTTTCAAAGGTTTATGAATGATGTGTTCAAAGATATAATTGCTAAAGAATGGCTAATTATTTACATGGACAATCTTCTCATCCATTTAGCCAATGAAGAAATATACATCAAGAGAACCCAACGAGTCCTAGAAAGAATGGCAGAACTAGACCTCCACCTTTGCCTAGAAAAATGTACCTTTGTCACTAAAGAAGTTGATTACTTGGAAATGATCATCAAGGAAGGAGAAGTCGCTATGGACCCCATCAAACTTTAAGAAATCTCATCTTGGCCAGTACCTTCTAATGTCAAGGAAGTATGATTGTTCCTTGGATTTGCAAACTTCTATTGCCAATTTCTCTTCCATTTCTTCAATATTGCTAGACCTCTTACCAATTTGACAAAGAAAAACGAACCCTGGAATTAAACCCTAGCCTATGATAAGACATTCCTCAAACTCAAGAAGGACTTTATGGCTGAATCAGTCCTTTATTTCCCTGACTTGTCCAAACCTTTTGCCATAGCCACCGATGCCTCTCTTGTAGGGATAGGAGGCATTCTTCTCCCAACTGATGCTAATGGAGATTGACACCTGTGTTCTTATCTCTTCCAATCCCTTCTTCTCACTGAGAGAAATTATGAGATCTATGACAGAGAATTACTAGCAGTCATCTGAGCCCTAAAAGCTTGACAACAATACTTAGTTGGATTTCCCTTTCCAATTCAAGTTTTCACTGACCATAAAAATCTCATATACTTCAGACAGCCATATAACCTCAATTGATAACAAGCCCATTGGCTTCTAGACCTTGCATATTATGACCTCAAGATGATCCATGTGCCTAGCAAGTCCCTAGCAGGCACAGATACCCTATTCCAATAAGCTGATCATTACTTATTTGAAGATTGTGACAACAAAAATGTCATCATGTTTCCTTCCACTCTCTTTATACATGTAATTGACATCATCCTCCATGATAATATCTTTGCAGAATCTGCCAAATACAACACATTCCTTAACGTCCTTCAATCTTTAGATAGAATAACCCCTGCATCATTTTGCTTCTACCTCTCTGATTGACAAATCTCTGATGACATTTTAACCTATCAAGGATGCATCTACATTCCTTCCACTGGCACTCTTAAAAAAGATATCCTGCTTCATTGCCATGATCATGAATCTGCAGGACACCCTGGCTATCTAAAACTCATCAACTCATTGCTATAGAATATTGATGGTCTGGCCTCACTCAATTCATTTGTATATACATTGAAGGCTGTGCTATTTGTCAGCAATCAAAAACCAACACACATCCCTCCACTCTCCCTTTAACCCCAATTTCTTTCCACATCACTTACCCCTTCCAACAAATTTCTTGTGATCTTATCACTAATTTACCCCCTCCAATGGCTATGACTCTCTCTTGATTGTGGTAGACCATGGACTTATAAAGGGGGTAATTCTATGCCCCACCAAGAAAACTATTACTAACAAAGGAATTGCTTCCTTCTTTTTTCTCAAAGTCTACTCCCAATTTGGACTTTATGATAAAATTATCTCTGATCATGGATCCCAATTTGCTGCTTGATTTGCAAAAGAATTAGGCCAATTATTAAACTATAATATATCTCTTAGCACTACATATCACCCACAATTGGATGGAGAAACCAAATGAGTAAATCAGGAAATCAAAATGTATTTCTGAATCTATTGGGAAAATAATCTGACCTCATAGGCAGACTCCATTTCCCATGTTGAATTTGCACACAATCACCAACCACATTCTATGACCAGCAAATTCCCATTCTATTTGATGATGGGCTATGAACCCATCCCTTTACCTACCATCCTTCCTTCTTCCTCTCTTTCTGCTATAGATGCTAGACTCAAAAACCTTACTATTGCTCAACAAGAAGCTCTTGCTGCCCATGAACTTGCTAGATAAACCATGGGAGCTAGAACTAAAGAAAAGTTCACTACATTCTCAAAAGGAGATAAAGTGTGGTTAGAAGCATGGAACCTGAAATATCACATCCTTGATCTAAAGTTTGCTCCAAAAAGAGAAGGACCCTTTGAAGTTGTGCAAGTCCTATCTTCCTTATCTTACAAACTCTGACTTCCTACCTCTTGGAAGATCCATCTAGTCTTTCATGCTTCTCTGTTATTGCCCTATTGTAAAAATAGTGTATATAGGCCAAACTTCCCAAAACTACCATCCTCATTGATAGAAGGTGAAGAAGAATATGAAGTAGAATAGATACTAAAACACCACACACATACAGGCTACACATCCTTTCTGATACAATGAAAAGGCTATACTGTGGAAGAAGATTCTTGGGAATCTAAATCCAATCTCCACCACTCCACTTTCCTTCTCAATGCTTATAAGTCTCATTTCCCTTCTATGTTTCCTCAATCCCCCATCACTAAAAAATTTCACAAAACCCTTACCTGTTCTCACTGACAATTTAAAAAAAAAATGTTTTCTTTATCTTCCTATGCTTCCTTTTCTCTATCTTCTCCCTCTTTCACATCTGCTAAAGCAGATTGGCAACAACCTGCCATTTCTGTTCCCCTACCAAGATCATATACTAAATGTCCTGCTACCCAACCAGATCTCCCAGTTGCTGTAGGACTTCTCCCCACCACTCATTACTTTTGTGATAACACTTCCTTTGAACAAGACATGATTCAACCTTATGGTTAGAATAATGAGAGACTCTAGGCTTGCTGTCCCCATTGGGGCTCATCTTGACATGGCATTTCCCCTCTATACTCTTTATTGAGCCTTTTTACAAACCTCCTGCCTATCTACTATCATCCCAATTCTCTCTATGAGCAGAGTACCCCCTGCCATGGTCAATGTCTTATCTAACATCTGTCATGAAATCATTGGTCACCTTTATGTCATACACCATCAATTAGAGTTGAATACTTTCCTTAAAGATTTAGACTGATATCTGCAGAAAGTTGCTGCATCTATCAACTTTCCTTGTTCCATTGTAGATATCCCCTCTAGGATGAACACTGTCACTTCTACCTCCTCTTCTCCCTTGAATGATGAAGAACTAGCAGCTATTGAAAGAATTGAATGCATGTATTTTCCTTCTCCTCCTAGATTCAATCTTGCACTGTCCCAAGATGACCCTAGATATCATGAGGCATGCTACTTGTACAGATGCTTGGGGTATATTTGTATCAATTGCCCAGTGTACCAATGCCCAACCTGTCTTCATTGGCAACCTGGACATCTCCAACATGCATGCCCACTTTGGAGGCCATACTTCCCCACTCCCTACTCTAGCTTGTTCTTAGGAGATGTTACAACTTGTTTCTTTCATATGCTTTATTCTTTGTTTTTTCACTTTTCCTTTGTCTTTGTCTCAATGATTACTCATTCAATACTTTCCATTGAGAAGCTAATCATATCATGGATATCTCTTCCTTCTGATGGAACTTCTCTCCATTCCATTTCTATTCATTTCCATTTGTTCCATTCTATTCCCTCCTAATTCTCTTGTTATCTAATTACATCCAAGATGCATCTTTATTCTTCTTGTTGATTCAGACTGATATATCATCACCCAGTGTGGCTCTCCTTTCCCATGTCTTAGTAGTATATAAACCCTCCTCTATACTTGTAGTTGCCATCTTGTTCTTTCCTTTGGAATATCATCATTTTCTCTGGAAATCTCTCAGTCAAAGCCTGGGAACCTTCATTGTTGCATGAGACATTCTTGACAGCATCCTTGTTATCATCTGTGATGATCTTGTTGACCTCATGTCTTCATGTTGTCACCTTGCCTCTCAATGCCTTATCCTTCATAACCTTGTTCCTCATCATTTGGTCCCTTGTCAACTCATTCCTTGTCCATCCATTTAAAGAACTACATTCCATTCTATTTAACTCAAATGTAACAAAAGAACAAGATCATCTATGATGCTATCTTTGGTATTGTTACGATTTTCTTTCCTTTCTATCGTACCCTATTGTTTATGGTCAAGTCTATGACTTCTTTACATGTTGATCAATTTATCCTTTCCTTAGATTCCGAAGTGATCTCTCTTGCAGCTTTATAAGACTAAGTCGTTCACCTTCTGATCTTCTCTTTCATTAACTCAGTCTTGCTGATGTTCATCCCTATCGTTTATCTCCTATGGATATCCATCTCCATTAAGTAACTCTCTCGTGTTACTTACGTGTCCCCCATATTCCATGGCTTTCCTTAACCTTCTATGCTTGCCCTAAAGTATCTGGGCGTATGCTATTTAATCTTGTTCTTTGAACCCAGCTACCTTGATCGCTTTCTATGCTACTTGTGGATCATTAGTACTCAATATATTGTGATTCTCTTCCACTAAGGCCTCGTTGGACTTCCCTAGTGTGTTCCATCCCAAGTTCCTCTCTGAGATGTTGAGCCTCTTCGTGAGTGCCTCCTCAGAGCAGTAAGTTCTCACTCTAGGATGAGCCACTCCACATAACAAAAGAAAGCGATCCACCCTAGTCCCTCCTCTTACAGAGTAGGACATCCCCCCAAGAAACCACGACGACATTTCATGCCCCCAGCAACTCAGAAGAGGACCATCCCTCCTCCAGTGTAATCCTTCATCCCACCACACCAGATAGTCCATCAACGGCAAACAACCCTAGGATCCCCATCAGACAACGCAATCCTAGACTTAGCGCTCCACCAGGAAACCCCCCAAGCAATCCCCTCGCTAACATAGCCAGTCCCCTAGTCCCACGTCGATCTCACATTGCCATCACCCTCACAGGAGTCCCAATATCCATCCCAGCAAACCCCCCAAGTCCTTCAAACTCCCCATCTATAACCACCCCCACCCACCCTTGAACCCCATCCCCTATCCCCATGGCAACCTCTGAGCTCAAAGCCACCCTCCCAGCTGATTTTATGGGAGAACCATGCAATGCCATGTGATGGATCAAAGCGATGAAAGCCTACTTCTCCATCAATTCAACCCTCTACAATGATGACAATAAAAAGGTCATGATTACCCTTAATAAAATGGGAAAAGGACGTGGGATTTCATTCTCAGAAATGTGGTACGACAAATTAGCAGACCCAAACATCCCTGCCCAAGAGAAGACCTTCGACAAGCTCACCGAAAATTTCGAAACCACATTCTTCCCTTTTGATGTTAAAGCCACCGCTTGCCACAACCTCGCCAAACTAACCCAGAGATCTTTCCGTCTCCCCAATGGGGGAATGGATGATGGCTTCCAGAAATACATTACCGATTTCCAAAACCTGGCAGCCAAAGCCAGGATCACTGACTCGATCACTCTCATAGACCAATT
Source organism: Tylopilus balloui (assembly GCA_038089995.1). NCBI lineage: Eukaryota > Fungi > Basidiomycota > Agaricomycetes > Boletales > Boletaceae > Tylopilus > Tylopilus balloui. The sequence goes on from JBBPLW010000256.1 coordinate 11,913, forward strand.
CTCGCTAGGACTAGATCAACGACTTGCCGAAATGATCCTTTCTATGGCAATGATCCTGACCACGATTAACGAGTGGATTGAGAAGGCCAAAACTTTTCACGCTCAAAAGATGAGAATCCTAGCACTCAAAGGATGACAAACCTCATCGTCCCTCTTCTCTCCTCGTTCCACCACACCCAGAGACCCCAATGCCATGGACGTTGACGCCATTCATCTACCTAAACTAACCGTCATAGAGAGGGCTCGATGCTTCAGAGAAGGGTTATGCCTTCAATGCAGAAAACCAGGACATAATGCCAAGAACTGCAAGACTAACTGACTCACCGCCATGAACCCTCGCCCCCAGAAAATCCAGACCACTGACACTCCTACCTCTGAACCATTGAAAAACCCTCAAGGCCTGAGTAAAGAACCCTCTGCATTTGTTAGACCTCTACACGGTCGACGAGGGATGCTATCCTTTGATTGAGGGAGGTGCTCATGAAGAGATGCAACGTCCTCAAGCAAAGAGCTACTGGTGATGATACGATGATGGGCTCCCACACGAAGGGACTAAGTCCTTGAGGCAGACGGCTCTCAAGGGGATCAAGCTGAGCGAGAAGCGAGGTAAGATTCAGAAGAACAAGATCAGAGTCTACAAAGAGTCTGTCTACAGGTATTTATACCCGTACTGTCAATGGAATGTCAACGAAGAATGAAGAACGATATTAGCTAATCTATGGGGATTGGGGATACGTAGATAACACAAGAGAATTATCTAGTGGAGGTGATAGTCCAACGAGAAGAAGGAAATGTATACCCTGGTTGGTTGGATGAGAAGAGCAGAAGACGAACAACCTAGGGGTCGAGAAATAGTACACGATAAGAGAATGGACCTACGATGAGTAACCATCTCATAGGGTAAGAGCGACGAGCTCCTGTCCATATATGTCTCCAAGTAAGAAGTGTAATCAGGAAAAGACGAGGAAAAAGGAAGTCAATCGTAACAGCATTCGACGCCTATGTAAAGGACTTGACCGCCAATGGGAGATCTGTTGAAGAACTCCTCCAAACTCTGAAACTATGCTACGAAGAACCGCTAGGAGACAAAGAAGCCAACGCCTCAATCAACTCCTTGGATTTTTAATGCGAGGGGTTGCCCTAACGTCCACCTCTCGTAATTCACCTCGTGTACTCATAGGGATATCCAATGAAAGAACAATAAGAATACCTTTACTCCTGCGAAGCGACACCAAAACCGTCAGAACAACTGCCCTCATCGACAGTGGAGTGACTGGAAATTTCATTGACAAAGAGCTCCACCGAATCCTAAACCTTCCCAAAAGACCCCTCCCCCATCCAATTCAAGCACACAATGTGGATGGAACGACCAACCAAAGAGGCGCAATTCGAGATGAAGCCTGTGTTCAACTAACATTCCCTAACCACACAGAAGAGATCATGTTGATGATTGTTGGACTCAGTAGAAAACAAGTAATCTTGGGAATGCCTTGGCTGAAGTCGTGGAACCCCCGTATCGACTGGATTTCCAAATCCCTGCATCTATCCCATAATATATCTCAGGCAAAAATAAATCGACCCCCCGATGAAAAGTATCTCCTCCAATACCTTGGATTGGATGCCAATAAAAAGATCACATCCCGACTAGCCAAAAGACAAAGATGGCTCGAGGAAGCGGAGTCTCTCCGTGAGTACCCCTCTCGCCAAGTAGAAGAGACCATCAATAAGATCACGGTATCAACACGAATTGCCCAGGCCCAAGAACATCAAAATCCAACCATCCCTGACTGGTGCCAAGAGTTCATCGACGTCTTCTCAGAACAACTACATGACAAGCTGCCTCCCCATCGTTCATACAACCACTCCATTGAACTCGAACCAACCTTTGTTCCAAAGATTGCCAAAACCTATTCATTGAATCCAGCCGAACTTAAAGCTTGCCAAGAGTTCATCCAGGAGAACCTAAAAACTGGGAAAATCGTTCCCTCAAAATCCCTGCAAGCCTCCCCTTTTTTCTTTGTACCCAAAAAGGATGGTTCACTACGTCCATGCCAGGACTACTGCTACCTTAACTCATTTACCATTTGAAACGCCTATCCATTACCCCGAGTAGAGGACCTTATCACTGACATAGTTCAATCCACCCTCTTTACCAAGATGGACATCAAATGGGAATACAACAATATCAGACTAAAGGAAGAAGACCAATGGAAGGCAGCGTTCATTACTCCACTCAGCCTGTTCAAACCAATGGTAATGTTCTTCAGATTCTGTAACACCCCACCAACCTTTCAAGCTTTTATGAATCACATTTTCGCCGATATGATCGCAGAGAAATGGCTCAAAGTATACATGGACGATCTAGGAATCCATATAAAGGACAATATCAACCTTCACCATCAACGAACCAAACTAGTACTCCAACGACTTCGCAAACATGGCCTCACCCTCAAACTAACCAAATGCATGTTCGACGCTCCAAGAATAGAATTTCTTGGGATGATCATAGGCAATGGAAAAGTCGAGATGGACCCAGGAAAGCTTAAGGCAATCCAAGATTGGAAACCCCCCACGATGGTTAAGGGAATATGATCCTTTATGGGATTTGCTAACTTCTATCACAAATTCATACCTAATTTCTCTGACATCGCCTTCCCGTTAAATCTCCTTACACAAAAATCCAAACCTTGGGCATGGACGCCACTACAACAAAAGGCATTCTCTGCCCTGAAAAACATCTTCTCATCTGAACCAGTCCTGCTGATCCTGGATGTGAACAAACCATTCCACGTCATGACTGATGCCTCCCTTCTTGCGGCTGGAGCAGTGCTAATGCAAGTGGATGTTAATGGGGACCTCCATCCCTGTGCATACTTCTCAAAGACCTTCGCCCCCGCAGAATGCAATTATGATATCTACGACAGAGAACTTCTAGCCGTGATTCTTGCATTGCAAGAATGGTGGCAATACCTTCAAGGAACTTCACACCCGATCACCCTGATAACGGATCACAAAAATCTATCATACATCAAGGATCCCCGAAAGTTATCCTGTCGACAGGCCAGATGGTCACTCTTTCTTCAAGACTTCAATTTAGTATGGAAAGTCACTCCAGGATCTAAGATGGGACCAGCTGACACTCTCTCACACCAAAATGTTATAGACACTTCTGAAGACAATGCCGACACCACCATATGCCCAGAGCCAGTAGTTATAGCTGCATTGGATGTCGCACTAACTCGACACATTAAGAACTTCTCTGCATCTGATCCTCTAGTCCTTCGAGCAATAACTCAAGCCCAACATGACTCCTCTCTCTTCTCTCACTCCGCTCTCTCTGATTGGACGTTCGACAATGGGCACCTCTACTACAAGAACCGACTCTACGTCCCTCCACCCGCACGACACACCCTAGTCTCTTCCCTTCACTCCCTCCCCACCACTGGACATCATGGACAATTTCATACGAAGGAAATCCTACAACGCAATTTCTGGTGGCCCAGACTCTCCACATTCGTTAATAAATTCGTAGCTGGTTGCACAGTCTGCCAACAAAACAAGGTCAACACCCACCCAACCAACCCACCCATACTTCCTATCCCATCTAAGGCCACACATCCCTTCCAACAAATATCCATCGACCTCATCACTGACCTTTCTAAATCTTCCGGATTCAACTCAATCTTGGTCGTGGTCAACCATGGCCTTACAAAGGGGGTAATCATTGTCCCTTGTCACAAGACCATCGATGCCAGTAGAGTAGCCTTATTATTTTTTAATAATGTCTTCAAATGATTTGGCCTCCATGACACTGTCATCTCTGACAGAGGCCCTTAGTTCGCCTTTACCTTCGCCAAGGAACTAGCACACCTCCTCAAGTATGACATCCGGTTATCTACTGCCTATTACCCCCAAACAGATGGCCAAACTGAATGAACAAACCAAGAGTTGAAAACCTATCTATGCATCTTCTGTGCTAACAACCCTCACAAATGGGCAGAATTTCTAACTACTGCTGAATTCCATCACAACTCTGCCCCACATAGTTTCACCAAAACCTCCCCATTCTCCTTGATGCTGGGATACAAACCATGCGCATACCCTCCCCTAGGGAAAACCCATCTCCCCGCCCTGGAAAAACATCTATCAGCCCTGGAAATCATGCAAAAAGAAGTGCTAGTGGCTCATGACTTAGCTTGACTATTAATGGCACAACGATCTTCCCACAGATTCTGTCCCTGGAAAGTTGGAGATAAGGTTTGGCTAGAAACGACCCACTTATGCTTACCCTACCCATCCAAAAAACTAGCCCCCAAATGACTAGGACCATTCAAAATATCCCAGGTCCTATCCCCACTCGCCTATCAACTCCACCTCCTGCCCACATGGAAAATTCATGACGTCTTCCATGCTAGTCTGCTATCTCCCTATAAAGAGAACCTCGTACACAGCCAAAACTTCTCCAAACCTCTGCCAGACCTTATAGATGCTGAAGAAGAATACGAAATCAACTGAATCATTGGACATTGAGGCACCGCCGGCCACCGCCGCTACCTGACAGCGTGGAAAGGCTACCCCTCGTTGGAAAATACTTGGGAACCCAAAGCAAACTTCAAACATGCCTCTGACATTCTCTCACAATATAAGAAATCAAGGGGACTAATCTAACATTCCCCAACACCCTCACAGGATGCTGCGTCTCTACGTGAAGTACCTCCCTGTGAATGCCCCTCTCAAACTTACATCTCACTATTATTGCCTCTACCATCAGCCTCTTTATCCTCTCCCCCTCCTATATTTTGCTGTCAAACTCTGCTGTTGGAAACCCTATCCCAAAAACGTAGTCACCTGCCTAACAAACCTCAATATCCCAACCTCGCCTTCCCTAGTGTAAACGCACCCACATTCTCTTTCGCTTTAATTTGTTAAACAACATGTCATCACCCTCCTCTGCAACCCCCTCCTCTCCATCCTGACCACCAAGCCCCCCCAGCGCGACCACCCACATACCCATAAGACGTGTATACCTGTCATGCCTTCCCATCAAATACGCCCTCACCCTATACTCAACGCTGTTGGAATTTCCTGCCACCCTGAACGCCATCGAAAACCTCCCAGCCTTTGGAGCTGAATTCGAGATGCAAGAGTTAGTACATGTTTTCCATTGCATCCAACATCTCCATAGGATAGAATCACACATTGCCACTTTCCCTCCTAACTTCCTTGCCGTCCGTTCCCTCTCATTATCCGAAATCTCACGAGATATCCTCGCCATTCTACACCATCAAGGATTCCATAGGATAGTGGCTGCCCTACCTTCGCATGTGGTCCATCATACGTTTCGACTCGTATACCTCAGCATGACTCTGGCTGAACAAACCCTCTATACTTGCCACTCTGAGGCTCTTCACCCAGTCCCATGCCCCCTAACCGCACGTCTCTCCCAAAATCAAGGCCAACCCATGGCTGAACCAATGTGCCCACACCCTTCTCTTCTAGAATGGATCTCGTCTCCTCCTGGCTCTTCTACTTCTGAACTCTCCAACACTTCTACCCTGTTTGATGAACCACCCAGAATCGATGAGGAGGCCCTCGCCACTGTATGAGCATACCAGATCTGTCTTCCCTCTGGACAAGTCGCCCTATCCACTCCCTATCAAACGCTCCCTCGGGTATTCCTCCCTAGACCTGCAACAGCTGATACATTGTGCTTTCGGTGTGAGGGTTATGGACATTACAGGGAGAACTGCCTGCAATATACATGTCCCAACTGCCATGCCGCAGCTCCCGGACACCCACAGTATAATTGTCTTTGAACATGTTGCGACTTTTGTCATTGATGAGAACATATCCCCCGATTTTGCCCTGGGCGTATCTGTGCATATTGTAATACCTCAGGCCACCTGGCTGACGACTGCCCTCATTACTCTGTTGAGGGATCAAGAGATGGACTCTCTCCTTCTTCAGGAACACCATCGGCTGAGGATAATTGAACCTGGGGTTCAATTGTACGAGGAGGGTAATGTTACGATTTTCTTTCCTTTCTATCATACCCTATCGTTTATGGTCAAGTCTATGACTTCTTTACATGTTGATCGATTCATCCTTTCCTTAGATTCCGAAGTGATCTCTCTTGCAGCTTTATAAGACTAAGTCGTTCACCTTCTGATCTTCTCTTTCATTGACTCAGTCTTGCTGACGTTCATCCCTATCGTTTATCTCCTATGGATGTCCATCTCCATTAAGTAACTCTCTCGTGTTACTTACGTGTCCCCCATATTCCATGGCTTTCCTTAACCTTCTATGCTTGCCCTAAAGTACCCGGGCATATGCTATTTAATCTTGTTCTTTGAACCCAGCCACCTTGATTGCTTTCTATGCTACTTGTGGATCGTTAGCACTCAATATATTGTGATTCTCTTCCACTAAGGCCTCGTTGGACTTCTCTAGTGTGTTCCATCCTGAGTTCCTCTCTGAGATGTTGAGCCTCTTCATGAGTGCCTCCTCAGAGCAGTAAGTTCTCACTCTAGAATGAGCCACTCCGCGTAACAGGTATAGTCCTCCATTTTTACCATATTTAACATACCTAGTGGTTGGTGTTTCCCACCAACAAACCACTCATCTGATTCAAAAGTACCCACTGAAAAGGATATCTCTCTTGACTCTAATATCACCATACTATCCCAAGAGAAACAACTCATTTCCCTAGATCTTGCTTATCAGCTGTCTGCCTTCCTTGTCATCCCTTGTCCTTTCACTCCTTTATCTCCTACTTTTATTGCCCAACAACCCTCCCCTCTTCAATGTTCCTTCCCCTTCCCACTGATCCCTTTCCCCAAAGATGACAAACAAACTGGTAGAACTCTGCATTGACATTCCTAATGCCTATGATGGCTCATACAAAACAGCCATTTCATGGCTCAATGCAGTACAGTTATACTTACACATGAACATCAAAGTCTATGACACCAACAATAAGCAAGTTGCCTTCACCCTCTTCTATATGACAGAGAAATTAGCTCTCTCCTGGGTCAACACATTCTGATAGAAATTCATCTCCAGCATTACCCTTGCACTTGACATGTTTGCTGACTTCATAAAGGAGTTCAAGACTACCTTTAAACAACAAGACACTGTGGGCAATGCTATCTCCTGGCTTGCCACCAAGTGAATGATCCATAATGTTACAATTTTCTTTCCTTTCCATCGTGCTCTATTATTTATAGTCGAGTCCATGACTTCTCTACACATTGATCAATTCATCCTTTCTTTAGATCATGATGAGATCTCTCTTGCAGCCTTATAAGACTAGGTTGTTCACCTTCTGATCTTCTCTTCCATCGACCTAGTCTCACTGACATTCACCCTTGTCACTTATCTCTTATGGACTTCCATCTCCAATAAGTAACTCTCTCGTGTTACTTACGTGTCCCCATATTCCATGGTGTTCCTTGACCTTCTATGCTTGCCCTAAATATACAGGCACATACTATTTAGTCCCTTTCTTGGAACGTAGTCACCTTGATCTCTTTCTATGCTACTTATGAATCATTAACACTCAATATATTGTGATTCTCTTCCATTGAAACCTCATCAGGTTTCTCTGAGTGTGTTCAGCCCTAAGCTCCTCTCTGAGATGTTGTGCCTCTTCATGAGTACCTCCTCAGAGTAGTAAGTTTTCATCACAGAATGAGTCACTCCGTGTAACAAAAGAAAGAGATTCACCCTAGTCCCTCCTCCTAAGGAGTAGAACACCTCCCCAAGAAACCACGATGACATTTCGTGCCCCCAGTGACTCAGAAGAGGACCATCCCTCCTCCAGTATAATTCTTTGTTGTACCACATCAGATAGCCCATCAATAGCGAACAACCCCAGAACCCCCACTAGACAACACAACCCTAGATCTAGCATTCCACCAGGAAGCGCCCCAAGCAATCCCTTCACTAATATAGCTGGTTCCCTAGTCCCACATCGATCTCACATCGCCATTACCCCCACAGGAGTCCCAATATCCATTCCAGCAAACCCCCTGAGCCCTCCGAAACCCCCACTTGTAACTACCCCTGTGCACTCTCGAACCCCATCCTCTACTCCCATGGTGACCTCTGAGCTCAAAGCTGCCCTCCCAGCTGACGTTATGGGAGAGCCATGTGATGCCATGCAATGGATCAAAGCAATGAAAGCCTACTTCTCCATTAACTCAACCCTCTACGATGATAACAATAAAAAGGTCATGACTACCCTGAACAAAATGGGAAAAGGACATGGAATTTCATTTTCAGAAATGTGATATGACAAAATAGCAGACCCAAACATCCCAGCCCAAGAGAAGACCTTTGACAAGCTTACCGAAAATTTCAAAATCACATTCTTCCCTTTTGACGTTAAAGCCACTGCTCGCCATGACCTCACCAGGCTGACTCAGAAATCTTTCTGCCTCCCCAACAGGGGAGTGGATGATGACTTCCAGAAATACATTACTAATTTCCAAAACCTAGCAGCTAAAGCTAGGATCACCGACTCAACCACTCTCATAGACCAATTCTTGCTGGGACTAGACCAACGACTTGCCAAAATAATCCTTTCTATGGCGACGATCCTGACCACGATCAATGAGTGGATTGAGAAGGCCAAAATCTTTCACACTCAGAAAATGAGAATCCTAGCACTCAAAGGACAACAAGTCTCATCATCTCTCTTCTTTCCTTGCTCTACCATGTCCTGAGACCCCAACACCATGGATGTCAATGCCATTCATCTACCTAAATTAACCATCACAGAGAGAGCTCGATGCTTTAGAGAAGAACTATGCCTTCAATGCAGAAAACCAGGACACAATGCCAAGAATTGCAGGATCAACCAAACTACCACCATGAACCCTCACCCCCAGAAAATCCAAACCACTGATGCTCCCACCTCTGAACAATTGAAAAGCCCTCAAGGCCCAAATAGAGAACCCTCTGCGTTCGATGTCTATGTAAAAGATCTGACCGCCAACGGAAGATCTGTCGAAGAACTTCTCCAAACTCTGAAACTTTGCTATGAAGAACTGCTAGGAGACAAGGAAGCCAATGCCTCAATCAACTCCTTGGATTTTTAACATGATGGGTTGCCCTGATGTCCACCTCTTGTAATTCATCTCATGTACTTGTAGGAATATCCAATGAAAGAACAATAAGAATATCTCTGCTTCTACGAAGCGACATCAAAACCGTCAGAACAACTGCCCTCATTGACAGTGGAGCAACCGAAAATTTCATTGACAAAGAGCTCCACCAAATTTTAAACCTTCCCAAAAGGCCCCTCCCTCATCCGATTCAAGCACACAACATGGATGGAATGACTAACCAAAGAGGTGCAATCCAAGACGAAGCCCATGTTCGACTGATGTTTCCTAACCACACAGAAAAGGCCATGTTAATGATTGTTGGACTCGGTAGAAAACAAGTAATCTTGGGAATGCCTTGGCTAAAGTCGTGGAACCCCCACATTGACTGGATCTCCAAATCCCTATGTCTGCCCCACAATATACCTTGGGCAAAAATAAATCAACCCCCCAATGAAAAATATCTCCTCCAATACCTTGGACTGGATGCCAATAAAAAGATCACATCCCAACTAGCCAAAAGACAAAGATGGCTTGAGAAAGCAGAGTCTCTCCATGAGTACCCCCCTCGTCAAGCAGGAGAGACCATCAATAAGATCACAGTATCAACACAAATCGCCCAGGCCCAAGAATGCCAAAATTCAATCATTTCTGACTGGTGCCAAGAGTTCACCGATGTCTTCTCTGAACAACTACATGACAAACTACCTCCCCATTGTTTATACGACCACTCCATTGAACTTGAACCAACCTTTGTCCCAAAAATCGCCAAAACCTATTTGCTGAATCCAGCCAAGCTTAAAACTTGCCAAGAATTCATCCGAGAGAACCTAAAAACTGGGAAAATCGTTCCCTCAAAATCCCCACAAGCCTTCCCCTTTTTCTTCATACCCAAAAAGGATGGTTCACTACGTCCATGCCAGAACTACCGCTACCTTAACTCGTTCACCATTCAAAATGCCTACCCACTACCCCGAGTAGAAGACCTCATCGCCGACATGGTCCAATCCACCCTCTTCACCAAGATGGACATCAAATGGGAGTACAACAATATTAGACTAAAGGAAAAAGACCAATGGAAGGTGGCGTTCATTACCTCACTCAGTCTATTTGAACCAATGGTAATGTTCTTTGGATTCTGTAACGCCCCACCAATCTTTCAAGCTTTTATGAATCACATTTTCGCTGACATGATTGCAGAGAAATGGCTCAAAGTGTACATAGACAACCTAGGAATCCATATGTAAGATGATATCAACCTTCACCATCAACGAACCAAACAGGTACTTCAACGACTTCATGAACATGGCCTCACCCTTAAACTAGCCAAATGCATGTTTGACGCTCCGAGAATAGAATTCCTTGGGATGATCATAGGCAATGAAAAAGTTGAGATGGACCCAGGAAAGCTTAAGGCAATCCAAGATTGGAAACCCCCCATGACAGTCAAGGGAATATGATCCTTTATGGGATTTGCCAACTTCTATCACAAATTCATATCTAACTTCTCCAACATCACCACCCCATTAAATCTCCTTACACGAAAGTCCGAACTTTGAGCATGGACACCACTACAACAAAAGATGTTCTTTGCCCTGAAAGACATCTTCTCCTCTAAACCGGTCCTGCTGATCCCAGACATGAACAAACCATTCCACGTCATGACTGACACCTCCCTTCTTGCAGCCAGAGCAGTGTTAATGCAAGTGGATGTTAATGGGGACCTTCATCCCTGTGCATACTTCTCGAAGACCTTCACCCCTGCAGAATGCAATTATGATATCTACGACAGAGAACTCCTAGCTGTGATTCTCGCTTTACAAGAATAACAGCAATACTTTCAAGGAACTTCACACCCAGTCACCCTGATAATGGATCACAAAAATTTATCATACATCAAGGATCCCCAAAAGCTATCTTGTCGACAGGCCATATGGTCACTCTTTCTTCAAGACTTTAATCTAGTCTGGAAGGTCACTCCAGGCTCTAAGATGGGACCAGCTGACACTTTCTCATGCCAAAACACTATAGACACTTCTGAAGACAATGCCAACACCACCAAATGCCCAGAGCCAGTAGTCATAGCCACATTGGATGTCACACTAGCTCGACACATTAAGAATTCCTCAGCATCTCATCCTCTAGTCCTTCAAGCAATAACTCAAGCCCAACATGGCTCCCCCCTCTTCCCTTGCTCTGCTCTCACAGACTGGATGTTCGACAATGGGCACCTCTACTACAAGAACTGACTCTATGTTCCTCCACCCGCACAACAGCCCCTAGTCTCCTCCATTCACTCCCTCCTCACCACTGGACATCACAGACAATTTTATACGAAGGAAATCCTACAATGCAATTTCTGGTGGCCTGGACTCTCCACATTCGTTAACAAATTCGTAGCTGGTTGCACAGTCTGCCAACAAAACAAGGTCAACATCCACCCAACCAACCCACCCATACTTCCTATCCCATCTAAGGCCACACGTCCCTTCCAACAAATATCTGTCAACCTCATTACTGACCTCCCTAAATCTTCCGGATTCAACTCAATCTTGGTTGTGGTCGACCATGGCCTTACAAAAGGGGTAATCATTGTCCCTTGTCACAAGACCATCGATGCCAGTAGAGTAGCCTTATTATTTTTTAACAATGTCTTCAAATGATTTGGCCTCCATGACACTGTCATCTCTGACAGAAGCCCTCAGTTCACCTCTACCTTCACCAAGGAACTAGTACACCTCCTCAAGTATGACATCCAGTTATCTACCACCTATCACCCCCAAACAGATGGCCAAACTGAATGAACAAACCAAGAGTTGGAAACCTATCTATGCATCTTCTGCGCTAACAACCCTCACAAATGGGCAGAATTTCTAACTACTGCTGAATTCCATTACAACTCTACCCCACATAGTTTCACCAAAACCTCCCCATTCTCCTTGATGCTGGGATACAAACCATGCGCATACTCTCCCCTAGGGAAAACCCATCTCCCCGCCCTGGAAAAACATCTATCAGCCCTGGAAACCATGCGAAGAGAAGCCCTAGCAGCTCATGACTCAGCTCGACTATTAATGACACAATGATCTTCCCACCAATTTCGCCCCTGGAGAGTCAGAGATAAGATCTGGCTAGAAACAACCCACTTACACTTACCCTACCCATCCAAAAAATTAGCCCCCAAACAATTAGGACCATTCAAAATATCCCAGGTCCTATCCCCACTTGCCTACCGACTCTGTCTCCCACTCACATGGAAAATCCATGATATCTTCCATGCTAGTCTGCTATCTCCCTATAAAAAGAACCCTATTCATGGTCAAAACTTCTCTGAACCTCCACTGGATCTTATCAATGCCAAAGAAGAATATGAAATCAACTGAATTATCAGACATCGAGACACCACTGGCTGCTGCTGCTACCTGACAGCGTGGAAAGGCTATCCCTCATCAGAAAATACCTGGGAACCCGAGGCCAATTTCAAACACGCCTCTGACATTCTCTCGCAATACAAAAAGTCAAGAGGACTAACCTAACCCCCTAATCCCCTCACAGGACACTCCATCTCTATGTGAAGTACCTCCCTGTGAATGTCTCTCTCGAACTTACATCTCACCATTGTTGCCTCCACTGTCAGCCTCTTTATTCTCTCCCCCCTCCTATATTTTGCCATCAAACTTTGCTGTTGGAAACCTCATCCCAAAGACGAAGTCACTGGCCGAACAGACCTTGACATCCCAACCTTGTTTTTCCCAGTCTAAGTGTATCCACATTCTCTTTTGCTTTAATTCTTTAAACAACATGTCATCACCCTTCTCTGCAACCTCCTCCTCTCTCTCCCGACCACCAAGTTCCCCCACTGCGACTACCCACATACCCATAAGACGTGTATACCCAACATGCCTCCCCATCGAATATGCCCTCACTCTATACTCAATGCTTTTGGAGTTTCCTACCACCTTGAACACCATTGAAAACCTCCCA